>WNWK01021475.1:0-5000 GCA_009830355.1 Cherax destructor
ATATATATATATATATATATATATATATATATATATATATATATATATATATATATTATATATATATATATATATATATATATTCTTGGATTAGGTAAACTGGTCAATTAGCAAGAACTCCTCTAAAATTAAGTCCTTTCTAAAATTTTCTCTTATACGTTTAAAGATATATTTTTCATTTATATTAATGTAAGAATTTATAATTTTGTACCAAGAGAAACTTTGAAAACCTACCTAACCTTATTACAACAAGCGCAATTTAATTTAGCCTAACCCAAAAAATATTTTAGATACGTTAACATTAATTAATAATAAACAAACACAATGAAATATATTTTTCGTTATGTTCAGAATGATTTTGAAATTATGACACAAATTTTCACTGTCTTATATGGCAGGTGAGCGTTCTATTTGCCAAAATCGTAAGTTTTATTAAATCGGCACGACATATATATATATTTATGTCGTGCCGATATATTGTCGTGCCGATTAGGTAAAACTTGCGATTTTGGCTTAAATAGCAACGCTCACTTGCCATATAAGACAAGTGAAAATTTTGTATGCAATAATTTCGCCAAAATCATTCTGAACATAACGAAAAAATATATTTCATTGTGTTTGTTTATTATTAAATTAATGTTAACGTATCTAAAATATATTTAGTTGGGTTAGGCTAAATTAAATTGCGCTTGATAATGTGAGTAGTCACGAAAGCGCTTGGAATTCTTCTATTTTTTCATAGTGGTTTTCTTGCATTAATATATATATATATATATATATATATATATATATATATATATATATATATATATATATATAATTTTTTTTTTTGGATTCATTTATAATTAATAAAATTTGGGAAGAATTTAATGATAATTTGGACTAATCTTAATTCTTGGGAAGAGTTTCAGGTCCTTTCTTATGTTCCTCTTCACAGAGTCGTGAGATGTTACGCTACTGTGAGGTGTAGTCTTTGTTAGTGTGATGTGACTGTGAGGTGTAGTCTCGCCCTTATATAAGCCTTCTTGTCATGTTTTCCTGTTATAGTTCCTAGATAATGTGAGTAGTCACGAAAGCGCTTGGAATTCCTTTATATTTTTCATAGTGGTTGTCTTGCATATTTTGATATCACCTGTTTACTGTGATCTTTTGCATATATATATATATATATATATATATATATATATATATATATATATATATATATATATATATATATATATATATATATATATATGATATGCAAGACAACCACTATGAAAAATAAAGAATTCAAGCGTCTTCACATTATCATAGTTCCTTGATAATGTGAGTAGTCACGAAAGCGCTTGGAATTCCTCTATTTTTCCATAATGTTTGTCTTGCATATTTTGATATCACCTGTTTACTGTGATCTTTTTGCATATATTTGTATATATACGTACTAATGCATGCATATATGTATATTAATACACATCCCAATATGCATGTATATACATGTATACTGAGAGATAGAGAGGTACACTTATCTTAGTATTGACATACTGAGTTATCACGTCTCTCAGTGTTTATACACTTAAACATGCATAATGGAAGATGTGTATATCTCAAAGTAAATATATTTCACTGTATATACGCTTAGAGGAATATATTTCTGTGAGTGTAAGCTGCGATATGCCTACCTCTCAGTGTATATACAATTAACAAATGTATCTATAAGAAAGTAACACGAAGAGGTACGCAGCATAATATACAGCGAAAGGTGCGTTCCTCAGAGCATATTCACCGAGAGGCGTGTGTGTGTGTGTCTTTCTCGCTTAATATACACACTTAGGTGTATAACCATCGTATACACGCTGACACATACACACCTCTGGATGTATACTCACCCTGCTCATAAAAAAAATAATTCACTCAGATTTCACACTCGCTTAATAAAATGATTTTTTTTTTTTAATCTGCTAAAACTTTGGGAAAAGTTTCTGATACCGAGAACCGGCAGCAGTTTGGTCAAGTCGGAGTTTTTTTTAACCCATCCATTAACCTCACAAAAAAAATAAAGCAATCAAACGAAGCCTCGTAAAAGAGAATTATCGCCAACGAAACAAATTATGTTTCTGTGCGTTTTGTCGCCCCAGTAAATTAATTATTTCTAAATTTACTTTTTATGTGCGCAGAGATTGAAGCAATTTTATTATAATGACGATTGTTTTGTTATTATTATTATTATTATTATTATTATTATTATTATTATTATTATTATTATTATTATTATTATTATTATTGTTGTTGTTGTTGTTGTTGCCGTTGTCGTTGATATTATTGTTACTATAAATGCAATGAAAAAGGTAAGAATGGAGCCGAAAACGAAAAAAATATGGAAGATTATAAGTAAATGTTCAAATTGATCATAACTTTTCAGGATCGAATTCACGATTTTTCAAACATACTTTTAATTACTTTATCACGGTAAATACATAAGTATGTAAATTTTATATATATATATATATATATATATATATATATATATATATATATATATATATATATATATATATATATATATATATATATATTTTTATATATATATATATATATATATATATATATATATATATATATATATATATATATATATATATATATATATATATATATCCATCCAAGAGGCATCTGCCAGGTGTGCCACAGGGAATGTGAACTCAATCCTTCAGATGGCAACATCCGTGCGCACAATGGATGTCTAGGCTCCTGGAGGACTCAAAATGGGAATATCCAACAGCCCCTCCCAGCAAATAGAGCTGACAGCTACCCTGACTTCACCTCTACAGAGGACCTAAAATCTGCAGTCAACATCCACCAGGACGCTGACACACATCCTCAAAGCAGCTCGCCATCAAGCTGCCAGCAAATTCGCTGACCTCTTGAAGAAAGTCAACGATGCTCCTGCAAACAATGGATCCTGACACAACAATCTACTGCTATTTCGCAATGTCTGTTTGGCTGTCCCACCAAGGAGGGACAAGTCACTAGCAACGAAGGTTATTAGGGCAATAAATGCATTCCCAAGAGTTGACAACCTCGTCCGTCCCATCCCCCTAGCGTGACAAACACCCGGCGGGGAAATGCCAACAACAGGACACCTGACACCTCAAACATCAGGGCCCAAATTAGCAAAAAAATAGAAGAGGGTAATACTATCGGAGCACTGAGGCTTATAACCAGTGAGGATACCATCGCTCCTAATGACGCCATTACAGCACAAACCCTGAAGGACAAACATCCACCCAGGGCTCCCAGTACCAACATTGACCTCCCTGACATTGCAGCAGGTGAAGAACATTTAACCTTACAGGATGCTGATGTGCATAAAGCAGCTGTCATTTCCACAGGACTCAGCAGAAGGCTTCACCGGTTTAAGGCCACAACACTTAAAACAAATGTTCAGTCCAGCACTTGGTGATGTTTCAGGGAGGTTGCTGTGTGAACTCACAAATTTTTCAAAGTGTGCCTGGCTGGCAGTGTCCCAGAGGCCATTACACCCCTTTTCTTTGTTGCCTCACTGTGTGCCCTCCGGAAAAAGGATAGAGGAATCAGGCCCATTGCAGTGGGCAACACCCTTCGGCGCCTAGTTGCCAAGGCTGCAGTACGAATGGTGAGTCAAGATGCTGCCTCAATGTTGAAACCAACTCAGCTCGGTGAAGCAGCTGCCCATGCAGCACGAGTATACATCAACAACATGACAGATGAAAAAGCCTTGATCAAATTGGACTTTGCCAATGCTTTCAACTCAGTCAGAAGGGATGCTGCTCTCCAAGCAGTTTCTAGGCACTTCCCTTCCCTCTATCCCTTCATAGAATCGTGTTTTAGTGTGACTTCTAAACTATTGTTTGGGGACCATGAAATTGACTCGTGTGAGGGTGTGCAACAGGGACACCCTCTCGCCCCCTTTTTATTCTGCCTGGTGATCAAGGAAGTCACAGAAGCGCTCTCCAGTGAGCTCAATATCTGGTTCTTGGATGCTGGTACCCTAGCTGGCACTACAGAATCTCTCCTAAAGGACATCAGAAAAATTAAACACATGGGAGAGAGCCTAGGCCTATCTATAAACCCCACCAAATGTGAAATAGTTTCTACCCATTGACAGATGATCCAGAATATTAGTGCTGTTTTACTAGGAGCAACAGCCATTCATGCAGCCAACAGCACTCTCCTTGGGGCTCCTCTTGGGCCCAATGCCATTGATCTAATCCTCGAAAAGAATATCTCAGACCTCAGAATGATGGAAGGCAGGCTGAAAGACATCGATACACATGATGCCTTCTGCCTACTCACCAGGTGCCTGTCAATCCCAAAACTTGCCTACATCCTGAGATGCTCCCCAGCCTTCAGCAGTCCGAAACTCAAGGAATGTGACTTCCTCCTTAAGACCATGCTAGAGAGTGTGTATTGAATGTTTCCCTTGAAGATGGACAGTGGTTGCAAGCCTCACTTCCAGTCAGGCTTGGGGGGCTGGGAGTACGCAAATCCTCCCAGATTCCCCTACCAGCTTTCCTATCCTCTTCCATAGCATCAAATGAGTTAATAAAACAAGTTCTTCAGGACAACCTCAGTTACTCAACAGGAATACAGGACCCTAGCTATGCCAGTGCCATCACTGAATGGGAGACTCTTGTTGCTCCAGCACCAAAACCTAGTGTAGCACTGGAAAACAAACAGTCAAGTTGTGATGGTCCCATCGCTGTAAAGGTGCTTGCCAAAATGCTTAGGCGTGTACCATCAGACAGGGAGACTGTCCATCTCCAAGCTGTGAGTGCACTTCACTCTGGGGACTTCCTCCAAACAGTTCCTATTTCGGCAATGGGAACACGCCTCGCTGCCCCAATTCACACGCAAGACACAATGAATACAACGACATCATAAAGAGAAGCTTTGCTACAGCTGGATGCCCAGCCGAGAGAGAGAGCCCCATTCACTAGCAGCAAACAATACCCACAACCCAGGCAGCCGCTCTGATGGGA
>WNWK01021475.1:10000-34040 GCA_009830355.1 Cherax destructor
GGTGAGGGACGTTAAAAAGGTTACAAGAAAAGCTAAACAGGACTATGAAATTAAAGTTGCAAGGGATTCAAAAAATAACACAAAAAGTTTTTTCCAGGTTTATAGAACAAAAGTTAGGGATAAGATAGGTCCCCTAAAAAATAACTCTGGGCATCTTACTGACAAGGAGAATGATATGTGCTCTATTTTTAATAATTATTTTCTCTCAGTTTTCACACAGGAATACACTAATAATATCCCAGTAATGAATTTTTATAGTGTCCCTGAAGAAGATAAATTACGTAATATCACAGTCACTAGCAAAATGGTTATGAAACAAGTAGACCGACTGAAACAAAATAAATCGCCGGGTCCTGATGAGCTTTTTGCAAGGGTTCTTAAGGAATGCAAAATGGAACTCTGTGAACCAATATCTTACATTTTTAATTTATCTCTTCAAACAGGTGTAGTGTCTGATATGTGGAAGATGGCTAATGTAATTCCTATTTTTAAAGCAGGGGACAAGTCACTACCGTCAAATTACTGCCCAATAAGCCTGACCTCAATTGTAGGCAAATTACTAGAGTCAATTATAGCTGATATTATTAGAAGCCATCTAGATAACCATAATTTGATTAATGATACTCAGCATGGATTCACGATGGGCCGTTCCTGCCTATCTAATTTATTAACCTTCTTTAGTAAAGCTTTTGTGGCTGTTGATCACGATAAGGAATTCGATATGGTCTATTTAGATTTTAGTAAGGCTTTTGATAGAGTACCACACCAGAGACTGTTAAAGAAAGTGGCAGCTCATGGCATTGGGGAAAAAGTTCTGTCATGGATCGAGTCATGGCTCACCAATAGGAAGCAGAGAGTGTGCATCAATGGGGTTAAATCCGAGTGGGGATATGTAGCAAGTGGTGTTCCACAGGGATCAGTCTTAGGCCCGTTGTTGTTTATAATATTTATCAATGACCTTGATGAGGGAATTACCAGTGATATGAGCAAATTCGCCGATGACACGAAGATAGGTAGGATAATTGATTCAAACTTAGATGTCAGGGAACTTCAGGAGGATTTAGACAAACTCAATTCCTGTCAGAAAAGTGGCAGATGCAATTCAATGTAGATAAATGCAAGGTTCTGAAGCTCGGGAGTGTCCATAACCCAAGCACATATAAGATAAATAACTTAGCCATACAGATTGCGAAAAGGACTTGGGGGTTATAGTAAGCAGCAACCTTAAACCAAGACAGCAATGTCTAAGCGTACGTAATAAGGCAAACAGATTACTGGGATTTATATCAAGAAGTGTAACCAACAGAAGTCCAGAGGTTATATTACAGCTTTATACATCGTTAGTAAGGTCTTACCTAGATTACGCAGCTCAGTTCTGGTCTCCATATTATAGAATGGATATTAATTCGTTAGAAAACATTCAGCGTAGAATGACTAAATTAATACATAGCATTATAAATCTTCCGTATGAACAAAGATTGAAGACCCTAAAATTACATTCACTTGTAAGACCACTACTACTTTTCATCTGTCTACACTTAAGTAGTCTATAAGTATTAGGTTAAGTCTGCCTGAAATGCCTCGGCATGATAGTGGCTATCTTTGCTCCAATCACATTACGATATGTAAACACATTGTAAGCTTTGCAAAGAAATAAATATTTTATTTATTTATTTACGTTAGGAACCTCCCTTGAGGGGGAAACTCGCATCCTGAAATTTCGCTCGTATCCAGAAGTAAAAAATCGACCGATCGACTGCTCGTATCCTGAAAAACGCATGGTGGGGCACTCGTAAACCGAGGTTCCACCGTATATTGATGCATAAGATGACCCTCACCTCTTTTGATGTGTCTGTAAATTCCTTTCTTTTGCTCTGTTATTCAAACATTTAGGGTCATTTCTATTCGATCTAATTTCTTTATATGGAATATATGTACTTTGGGCAGCATGTATAGTGTTTATTGATAGCTCTCTTCGTTACCGCAGTCCACAGATGATAGTTGTTCTATAAGCCTATTGTAATCTGCTAAGCAAAAATCTGGGACCGTTACTGAGTTATCCCTACTATCATACTTCCATTCAATGCTAAATGTAATTGATCTGTGGTCGCTTTCACCAAGTTCCTCTGAAATTTCTAAATTATTAATAAGGGTTTGCTTGTTTGCCAAAACCAAGTCTATCAGGTTATTCTCCCTTGTAGGTTCTGTAACAAACTGCTTTAAAATACAATCGTGGACTACCTCTAAGAAGTCGTTAGACTTCCAATCAATATGACTAAAGTTAAAGTCCCCTAGAATTACATTATCGTGTCTTGCGGTCCTAACAATTTCCTCCCACAATAGTCTTCCTCGGTCTCTATCCAGGTTTAGGGGACGGTATATCACGCCTAAAATAAATTTTTCGTCCCCCTCTGAAAATTCTACCCAAACAGACTCAGTATGTGTTTTAGACTTTATACCCGTTTTTATGCAACAATTTAAATGATCACGGACATAGAGTGCCACCCCACCCCCCTTTTCCGATACTTCTGTCTACTTGGAACAATTTAAAACCCTGAATGTGACATTCAGCAGGCAAGTCCCGATTTTTCATATTAAACCACGTCTCAGTTTTGGCAAAAACATCAATGTTAGCCGCACTTGCAACTAATCTCAATTCGTCCATCTTATTTCTCGCACTACGACTATTAGTATAATATATGTTTAGAAAACCTCCTTTTCTTTTCTCTTCCTGCTTATTTCTGTTCCTCCACTATACCTGTTACTGTCTTGTCACCTAGTGCCACTGGGTTTCCTATATTCACCAATAACTCTACCTCATTCTGCCTATAACTGGTTTGCCTAAAACTCACACTATCGCTACACTGAGAATTCATTGATTTTCCACAAAAACCCATACCACTATTTCTAGTTTTAAGACCTAACAGCTCCCTCCACTGCGTTGGCCAGTGCTCCCACTCCAAACCTAGATAAGTGAACCCCATCCTGGCATACATGTCATTTCTGTCTTGTGGAGGCTGTGACAGGATATATGTAGGTGAAACAACAAGAAATCTCGAAACACGCCTTAGTGAACAAATTAACGCATGTAGGAATGATAACTTGAATGTCTGCGTACAACGCCGGAATTCCACCAATCACCTCATGAAATTCAACGATGCCTGACTAGTGACAGGAGAACCCAATTTCCTCAGACGTAAATGCTTTGAATCATCATTAATCGCCGTTTCTAACACAATCAAGCAAAATAATGGCAGCTTCGTCATCTCTGAAGTATTAGCAAAAATCCTCCTCAAAACAATAAACCCTTCCATCACATAGTCTCTGTTGTTTATACTAAACAACAGCATAACAGAGGAGGAACAATAAAACAGACCTTCTCAAATCCAACCACTAACAAAAATAGTTGTCTAACCTATTTTTATGCTACCCAATTAATAGCTTTCATAACCTTTAACTCATGTGCAAGTTTATTATTCTACTTTATTGTATTACTATTACTACTACAACTAATATTACTACTACTACTACAACTAATATTACTACTACTACTACAACTAATATTACTACTACCCCTATTATTACACCTCACTCTAAGCCTATATATACCCTCTGTGTCCATGTATTATTTGTAACGACCTGATAAAGCTCCTGGAGAGCGAAACGTTGCCACAAAAAAATGTCACATTATTTGCACTTGTGTTCTTTTACCTAACATATTGTCGGTAATTCTACCAACATTAATACAGCATATAGAATACTGGGAGGAATTGACATGATGAATAAAGACAGAATGTTTGAGAGATGGAGAGGGATAAGCTGGGAGTTGATAAATTAGACACATATGGAACGAACTGGCACAAAGTGGTAAAGGCAGGATCCATACGCAAGAGGTAAGATATGGCTCTTGAAACCTGGAAAGAATGAATTTAGTAGGGAAGAGCGAGGAGCTGTGAAATGACTCCTGCAACCACATATAGGTACACACACACACAAGAGTAGCCATAGAGTAGTCAGGAAGTGGAATAGTCTAGCAAGTGATGTAGTGGAGGCAGGGACCATACAGAGCTTTAAGACGAGGTATGATAAAGCTCATGGAGCAGGGAGAGAGGGGACCCGGTAGCGATCAGTGAAGAGGCGGGGCCAGGAGCTGAGTATCGACCCCTGCAACCACAATTAGGTGAGTACAATTAGGTGAGTACACAAACACACGTAGGGCTGCTTGGAGTGGGACCCTGCAAAGGGTCAATATGGATTCTGTGAGAGGGAACAGAAGCACTGTCTGAACCAGTAGCTAAGATAAACAACATATCAAAGAACAAGGGACATTTGCCAGATCTCTGGAAAACAGCTAACGCTGTACCTATTTTGAAGAATGGAGACAGGCAGGAGGCAATGAACTACAGACTAATTTTGCAGACATGTATACCATGCAAAGTAATGGAGAAGATAATCAGAAGGAAAATAGTAGAACTCTTCAAGAGAATTGGTTTTATAAATAAACAACCAGCACGGATTCAGAGATGGTAAGTCTTGTTTGACCAACCTTTTGGAATTCTTTAACAAAGTTACGGAAGCGACACAGGAGGGGGATAGTTAGGTGCCTTGCAGTTTATTAGACTGCAAGAAGGCGTTTGAAATTGCACCACACACGAAGGTGGAACAAAAACTTATTGGACTGAGGAAGCCACTGGCTGGCGAAACGTCTCCACAATAAAGATAGCCACGTGTTGCACAAGTGTCTAATTCTTCATCTTGTCGGTTATCTGAACCATTTATGTACAAAAACTTAATAAGTAATCAGAAATAACAGGGATGTACTTCAGTGAATCACACAGTACTTCAGGAAAATGAAGCAACAAAGGATTGTCCTGGAACAAATGTCATAATGGGGAAGAGTAACAAGCGGAGTACCACATGGATCAGTATTAGAGACAGTACTGCTTCTGGTTAATGCGAATGATATATTGACGGGCTGACTCAGATGTATCTCTGCTGCTGATGATGCAACAATAACGGGGAAAATACGAACTGACGAGGATACCGAAGAACTCCAAATGGATCTGCAGGGTTGATCAGATAAGATAAGTGGTTGCTTGAATTCAACCCCTGCAAATGCAAGATTATGAGGATTGGGGAAGAGGCCAGAAGACCGGACACGGAGTATAGACTCGATGGACAGAGACTGCAGACCTCATTCCAAGAGAACGACCTGGGAGTAAGTGTAATGCCTAGCATATTGTCAGAGGCTCTTATCAACCGATTAACCTTTGTAGCCAATGTTCGCCTTGCAAATCTGAGAGTATATTTACACATGTCAGGCCCATCTTGCAGTATGCAACACAAGTATGAAACCTACACCTGCATGTTAAAAAAAAAAACGGAGAAAGTGAACAAGTATGCAACGAGTCTACTTCCAGATTGCAAAAGAACCAGGGAGACATGATTACAACATACAAAATACCCCAGAGTAACTGATAGAGCTGACAGGGTCTGACTGTTTGAAAGGTGGGAAATACGCTCTCGGGGGCACAGGTGGAAGTTAAGACACAGATGGGTCAAAAGGATGTCAGGAAGTTTCTTCAGTCTCAGGGTGGAAGTGGAATGACCTCGGTGAAGAATTGGAGACATATTCCATACATAGTTTCAAGAGCAGGCACAATAAGGCCCACAAAGCTATGGGGGATGAATCTAGCAAGCGGTAACTTGAGAGGCAGGGCCAATAGCTAAGACTCGACCCCTGCAACCCCATACAATTAAGCACATATAGGTGAGAGGAGAGAGAGAGAGAGAGAGAGAGAGAGAGAGTTTGTGTGTGTTAGTGTGCGTGTGTGAGAGAGAAATCATTACAATGAATGAAATAATGACTAGGCGATAGTTGAGTCATAGTCAAGGAAGAGTTCAGAGATTGGACAATGGTGTTGGACGATGATCCGTCTCGGGATCGGTGGTGTTTCTGAAAGACGTGAAAGACATGCCAGAATGATCCTGTGTTAATGGGATAACAAAAATATGGGGATGATGATTGGAAACTTCTCAAATATGACCTGAACAACCTTGAGGGATGGTCAGAGTAGTGGCTACTGGAATTCGACCTCAGCGAATGCAACCTTTAGGAAAAATGGAAAAAGGGGGACAGAAGACCGAAAACTGAGCACAAACTCGGGGGACGAAAATATACAGAAAACTTTCGATACTGTCAGACAATGAAGGCTGCTTATTAAACAGAGTAAGAATGTTAGGTAACATAAAAGGTACCAGCATAAACACAGGAATACGTAAACAACACAAAGTAATCTGCCATTCTTCAAATACTATTTCAGGGAATGTCTTCCCATTGCACCAGCGTATCCCAGTCAGAAGGCCAGGTCGTAAAGTAGTCGCTATCCGGCTGAGATCCAGTGATAGTGAAGGTCACCTCTGTACAGAGAACATTTACGATCCTCACACACTCTGCGATTGTAGAAATCATGGGATCGGACGAGTCCTGCACAACAATATTTTTTCTTCTTTAATGTAAGACTTTTTAATAATATATGTAATGCAATTGTCTGTGCCAGAGTTGTCATGTAACCCAGTAGTGTTAATGTAGTGGCGAAGACAGCTGATGAGTATTTCTTCTTCCACTCAAAAGATACTTATAGTATTTCTTTCGTTTCTTCCCTCTGACAAAAAACGCTCAATGTCGCCACTAGAATGCTCTCGGAAAAGTATAATCCAATTCCACAGAAGGAGAATCGGAGGAGACATGACCACGTCTTGCAGAATGCTCAGCTTGACAGTGTGACATAGAAACCTTACAAGTGACGTTTTCAGTATGAGGAGAAAAAGAATTAAAATATATTAGATAGTCAGGGAGTAGAGGCAGATTTCGTACATGATTTCAAGATCAGGCATAAGAGGATCCTAGGCGTTTGTGAATGACATAGAGCAAATAACAATTTTACAGGTGCGTTCTATTATGCAGCTCATTGCATTGAAGTAAAATATGTGTATTAAAAATGCTCTGTTAAAACAGAATTAGTGAACGTATACTGAACACAACGGACGTGCATTAGACCCGGACAGAGTGGCCAGGCGAGGAGAGGTGTGTGTGTACTCACCTATTTGTGGTTGCAGGGGTCGATTCATAGCTCCTGGCCCAGCCTCTTCACTGACTGCTAGTGTGTCCTGTCTCTCCCTGCTCCATGAGCTTTATCAAACCTCGTCTTAAAACTATGTATAGTTCCTGCTTCCACTACGTCACTTTCTAGGCTATTCCACTTCCTAACAACTCTATGACTGAAGAAATACTTCCTAACGTCCCTTTGACTCACAGGAATCTTCAACTTCCAATTGTGACCCCTTGTTTCTGTGTCCCCTCTCTGGAACATCTTGTCTTTGTCCATCTTATCAATTCCTTGTAGTATTTTATATGTCGTTATCATGTCTCCCCTGACCCTCCTGTCCTTCAGTGTCGTCAGGCCGATTTCCTTTAACTTTTCTTAGTAGAGCAATCCAATTAGCTCTGGGACTAGTCTCGTTACAAACCTTTGCACTTTCTCTAATTTGTCGACGTGCTTGACCTGGTGTGGATTCCAAATTGGTGCTGCATACTCCAATATGGGCCTGATTTATATGGTGTACAGAGTCTTGAACGATTCCTTACTGAGGTATCGGAACTCTATTCTTAGGTTTGCCAGACGCCTGTATGCTGCAGCAGTTATATGATTGATGTGCGCCTCAGGAGATGTACTCGGTATTATACTCACCCCAAGATCTTTTTGCTTGAGTGAGGTTTGCAGTCTTTGGCCACCTAGACTATACTCTGTCCGCGGTTTTCTTTGCCCTTCCCCGATCTTCATGACTTTGCATTTGGCAGGGTTAAATTCAAGGAGCCAGTTACTGGACCAGGCTTGTAGCCTGTCCAGGTCTCTTTATAGTCCCCGACCGATTTAATTCTCTTCATTAACTTCACATCATCTGCAAACAACTACACTTCTGAGTCTATCCCTTCCGTTATGTCTTTCACAAATACCAAAAACAGTACAGGTCCTAGGACTGACCCCTGTGGAACCCCGCTCGTCACAGGCGTCCACTCTGACACCTCGTCACGTACCATGACTCGTTGTTGCCTCCCTGTCAGGTATTCTCTGATCCATTGCAGTGCCTGATCGTCTAGCTTTTGCATTAACCTCTTATAATAAATTGTGTCGAAGGCCTTCTTGCAGTCCAAGAAAATGCAGTCTATCCCACCCCTCTCTCGTGTCTTACTTCTGTTACCTTGTCATAAAACTCCAGTAGGTTTGTGACACAGGATTTTCCTTCCCTGATTGTCGTTTATAAGCTTATGTCTTTCTAGGTGCTCCACCACTCTCCTCTTGATGATTTTCTCCATGACTTTGCATATTCTACACGTCAGTGACACAGGTCTGTAGGTTAATGCCTCGTGTCTGTCTCCTTTCTTAAAAATTGGGAGTACATTTGCCATCTTCCACACCTCAGGTAGTTGCCCAGTATCATTGGATGTGTTGAAGATTTTTGTTAGTGGCACACACAGCATCTCTACTCCCTCTCTAAGGACCCACGGAGAATGTTGTCCAGTCCCACCGCCTTTGAGGTATCAAGTTCACATAGCAGCTTCTTCACCTCCTTCTCGGTTGTGTATTTCATCCAGCACTTGTTGGTATACCTCCCTATTCTGAATTCCTGGAGTCCTTCCTGTCTCCTCTGTAAATACTTCTTTAAATCTCATGTTGAGCTCCTCACATACCTCTTGGTCGTTTCTTGTGAACTCTCCACCTTCCTTCCTCAGCCTGATTACCTGGTCCTTGACTGTTGTTTTCCTCCTGATGTGGCTATACAACAGCTTCGGGATATACTTGACTTTCGATGTGTGTGTATGTGTGTATCAGTACCGGGAAAGCCGTGACTGCAGAAGGTTGGTGTTTGTTTAAGCATGGGGGTGGCATTTTGGGTAAGTTTTAGGCCATAGGTTGTTTTATTAATTGTGTGTGTGTTCTCATTTTATTACCTGTAAGGCCCTAGTATGTGGATGAGCCTGTTTAAGTTTTGGAGAATAAAGGTGAAATGTTACCTGTAGGCTACAGGCCGGCAGAAGGGTGGGCATATAGATTCCTACTGTTTTCATATGTGATAAATGGTTTTGAAAACCGACAAGTTGAAGATTGAGACACTTATGCAACATATGGGAAACGTTTAGCTACACAGTGGCTTCAAGAGTGATGGACTGAACACATCGATTCCAGGCTGATGGACTGATTATCTCAAACTCTTCCTCTCCTTACCCGTTTCTACTTTGTTTTGGACTATGAAGCCAGTATGTGGCGAAACGTTTCCTTAATAAAGATTTCCATATGTTACATGTTTTCATATGGCCTAACAAACAACTTGTATCCGTGAATTAGTGGATGTGAAATACGGTGAAGGGAAGTTTTGTTTACATATAATGTATAATGGTGTATGGTATTTGTTATTAATGTATACTGGTGTATGGTGTAATGTATACTGGTGTATGGTATGATGAATACTGGTGTAGGGGTTGTGTGTTGTATAAAGGTTACTATTAATATATTACATTTTTGTATATGTTAATGAATGTGCCTTCATGGTAATAAATATAAGTATCGACCCTCTTGTTAATTGGGAAGAAACAAGCTTGGCTCTAGGTTGGTGTATTCTAACATTTTAAATCCCCCAAGACAAGGCCGTTACCCCTAGGCACCAGCATATATTTACGTAACATAATAAATGCGTTACACGATCTAAAAGTCGGAACTCAGTTTACACTCACCCACACCCACACACAAACACCTACACACCCACCCAGACACAAGGCCATACACACACACACACACACACACACACACACACACACAACACACACACACACACACACACACACATACACACACACACACACAGGTTGGTAGACAGCAACCACCCAGGGAGGTACTATCGTCCTGCCAAGTGAGTGTCAAACGAAAGCCTGTAATTGTTTTACATGATGGTAGGATTGCTGGTGTCTTTTTTCTGTCTCATAAACATGCAAGATTTCAGGTATGTCTTGTTACTTCTACTTACACTTAGGTCACAGTACACATTCATGTACAAGCATATATATACACACCCCTCTGGGTTTTCTTCTATTTTCTTACTAGTTCTTGTTCTTATTTCCTCTTATCTCCATGGGAAAGTGGAACAGAATTCTTCCTCCGTAAGCCATGCGTGTCGTAAGAGTCGACTAAAATGCCGGGAGCAAGGGGCTAGTAACCCCTTCTCCTGTATACATTACTAAAGTTAAAAAGAGAAACTTTTGTTTTTCTTTTTGGGCCACCCCGCCTTGGTGGGAAGCGGCCGATTTGTTGAAAGAAGAAGAAGAAATAAGAAATATTTACACTTGCCTTGGAAGAGATGGTGGCAGAGGGCAGCGTTGGTCTCAGTGCCCCTATATACTACCTCAAACAACAATGTAGTTAAGTTTCGTGTCATTTTTCTATCGCTTAATCGCTTAACTTACTTGCTACACTGTTAATGCTACACTTTATCGCTGGCTGGTGCTATAGCCTTTATCGACTCATGCTGCTTTAGTATCGTATATATCATAGAATCACTGAAGAAGGCACATTCTCCCCTCTCTCTTCCTCCTTCACTTTGGTACTTTGTTACAATTTCTTTCTTCAATTCTATCGTGTTTGTCACTTTCTTTACCAAAGGGCTACCACTATGAAGTTTCTTTGGGCCCATGGTGGCTTATTTCACAGTCACAATCAATAAACAAGCAATAAACACAATGAATTTATTGTGAAATGTTTGGAGGAGTGCACAGGGTAGTGTTCACTCAAGGATAAACAAAGTTAGACTGGCTTACGACGCCTGCGCAGGGAGGTGCCCAAGCGAGAGCAGACGGACAGGTCTGGTATGCGAGCCGAAACTCTGGGAAACAGCCGATAGTCGGGCTGAAATTGGGCTGAAAAAAGCGACCGAAACACGAGTCGGCCGATACTCGGGGTAGCTGAAACTCGGGGGTCCTCTGTATTGTAAACAAAATAATGATGGAAATATTAGTGCAGTTATTGTGTTGAATACTAGTGTAAATAAATACATTATGCATTACAGTAGGGCCCCACTTATACGGCAGGTTAGGTTCCAGGCTAGTGCCTTAAAGCAGACATCGCCGAAAAGCAAAACGCCATTTTTTTCCACTTCTAAATGGATATAAATGCCAGACAACAAGCTTACACTAACTTATATTAAGTTAGCAATAACACTAGGCATTAAAAAACACAATAAAAAGTAAGATACACACAGAGTACACTTATTACTTACCTTAAAGTATTAACATTGGCTTAAAATAGTCTGTGAGCCCATTTATGAAAAGATCAGTAGTCATCCAAGCTTTCGTATTGGATTTATAATAAACAGGGAAGCTACCTTTTTCATAGTTCTTTAGGGTTAGTTTAGTTTAATATCTTTATTATGCACCCCATACCCATCCTGTGGGCGGTAGTCAAAAGATTACAGAGATACATAATTGGTTCACTGACTGGACTCCAAAGATTTGATAGCTGAACAAGTTACAGCAGTAATGAACTAGATCTTGTCATAATTATGACAAGTTACAAAGGTAATGAGCTCCAGGTAGAGCTGGTCACACTCATGACAAGTTACAAAGGTAATGAACTAGATCTGGTCACAATCATGACAAGTTACAAAGGTAATGAGCTCCAGGTAGAGCTGGTTACAATCATGACAAGTTACAAAGGTAATGAATCATAATCACATCATATATAGTTACAATCATGAACAAATTACACATACACACACATATATACATACACACACACACACACACACACACGCACATACAAAAGGCCCAGTTTTCAATCGACATGTGCATAGGACAAAATGGTAATCAATACACACACACACACACACACACACGCACGCCCCGATGGCATGGTGGCTAGCGCTCTTGCTTCACGCACGGAGGGCCCGGGTTCAATTCCCGGCGGGGCCGAAACATTTCGAAGTGTTTCGTACACACACACACACACACACACACACACTCACACACACACACACACACACACACACACTCACACACACACACACACACGCCCCGATGGCATGGTGGCTAGCGATCTTGCTTCACGCACGGAGGGCCCGGGTTCAATTCCCGGTGGGGCCGAAACATTTCGAAGTGTTTCATTACACACACACACATACATACAACAGGCCTAGTGTCTAATCGACATGTGCCTAGGACAAAATGGTAACACACACACACACACGTACACACACAACCACATAACCAGACTCATAATAATAATAATAATAATAATAATTTTAATAATATTATCTATATTTTTTCAAGTATATGTACAAGGTATACAGGCCTAGCTGATGCCAATGACATACTACTATATAGCAAACCCCTTGTTATGCAGAGCATTTCGGGGAAATTAGGTCAATTTTGTTCCAGGATGCGACCCACACCAGTCGATTAACACCCAGGTACCTATTTTACTGATGGGTGAACAGAGACAACAGGTATAAGGAAACACGCCCAATGTTTCCACCCTAGACGAAAATCGAACCACGGACCCTCAGTGTGTGAAGCGAGAGCTTTGTCAACCAGGCCATGAACCAGCAGCAACAGTTTGGAACTCACACTTGATCAAGCACGTCAAGAAGTTAGAGAAAGTGAAAAGGTTTACAACATAACTAGTCCAGGAGTTAAAGGGTATGCCCTACGAGAAGAGGTGAGGTGAAATCGACCTGACGACACTGGAGAACAGGAGGGATAAGGAGGACATGATAACGACATATAAAATACTGAAAAGAATTGACAAGGTGGTTAGGGACAGGATGTGTCAAAGATGGGACGCAGCAACAAGGAATCACACGAAAATGAAGACTCAGATGAGTCACAGGGATGTTAGGAAGTATTTCTTCAGTCATAGAGTAGTCAGGAAGTGGAAGAGTCTGGAGAGTGATGCAGTGCAGGCAGGATCCATGCGGAGCTTTAAGAAGTATGATAAAGCTCATGGAGCAGGGAAAGAGTGGATCTAGTGGACCAGTGAAGAGATGGGGCCAGGAGCAATGAATCGATCCCTGCAACCACAATTAGGTGAGTACACACACACACACACGCTTAACCGTGTACACACCTTGCTCTGTGTGTGTGTACTCACCTAACTGTGCAACCACAATTGAGTACACACACACACACACACAGAGCAAGGTGTGTACACGGGTAAGCGAGCACGAATACAAGAATACAAACATTCGTTTTGTACTTATCTATTTATATTCAGCTGTGCATACACAGCCGAGTATAAATAAATGAGTACAAAAGCTCAGAACAAGGTGCGTGCACAAGCGAGTACAGATAAGCACAGTTACGCACAGATAGTTGAGTACGACAACTCACCACCAGCTGTGCACTAAGCTTGCCGTTATAACTGTTGAAAATTATATCCAGAAAATTTGCAAACAAACTCTTCTCCTTCAATTAGGAATTCCGGTCGATACATCATTGGTGAGGAATAACCCCCAAAGGCGCAGGGAATAACCTGTTTAGGTTACCAGACGAGAGAAAATGGAGTTCAATTCCGTGTTTGGGGAGAGATAGAGGATCCTGCACCCCTAACAATAGTCCTGTAATGGTGTTTGGTTCCAAATTTACCGGGTGTGTTTTGCTGTTATTGGGAAAGTTGATCTTTATTGATGAAACCTTGCGTCCTGACACTCTCTGTGTTTCTTTCCTGTGTTTTTCTCTCTCTCTCTCTCTCTCTCTCTCTCTCTCTCTCTCTCTCTCTCTCTCTCTCTCTCTCTCTCTCTCTCTCTCTCTCTCTCTCTCCACTCTCTCTTTTTTTTTACACAGGGTTTAACAAGGATAGGTTAAGGATCCCTAGCTTTATTGACAAGCTATTTACAAGTTAAGGATTCCTAACTTTATTGACAAGCTAAGAGCTGTTACCTACATCAGCTCATTTGAAAGCATTTTTATTGTTATGAAACATACAAGTAGGGAACAAGATGAAGTTGGAACCATCTGTGGGCCAGCATTTTCATTTGATAAACAGACGTTATCTCGTTGACATCATAATTCTTTACGAATGTGTTCCAGACTCGAGTCATCCTAGGGATAAATGATCTCAGATGAAATGATGTTCTGGAGAAGGGTACAACCAGAGTGAAGTTGCTGCTTTCTGCCCGTCTTGTGGTATAGAAGCTTGCTTCTCCTTGTCCTCGAAGTGGAGCCAAGTGTGGTACTTTGACAATGTTCGCCTTGTACATAACAGTAAGGCCACCCACGTCCCTCCTGTGTTGAAGGCTCTGCTGAAATGACAGATCTATCCAGGATGAGTCCAGGCGAGAGATGAGACGTCTTGCTCTGTTCTCTACTCTGTCAAGCAGTCGCAGATGAGAGAGGAGGGGGCAGGCAAACCAAGAAAGTGGAGCATACTCAAGGTGTGAGCGTACTTGTGCCTCATACAGAATCTTGCGTCCTCTACTGTCAAGCAGATGCGAGATACGTCGATGTGCTGTAAGTTTCCTGGCTGTCTTGTTTGCAAGATTTACAACGTGGTTCTTCATGGTCAGTTTGGAGTCAAATTTCACCCCAAGGATATCAGCTTCTTCCCCAGGTACCAATACTCCCATTCATGGTTATTACTGCACCGGCATTACAATCATGGTGCCTAGAGACCATCATCATTTGTGTTTTCTCAGGTGCAAATGTTACCTGCCATCGGTTTCCCCAAGCTGGTATAGCTCTTAGCTGGTGATTGATGTAGCTTAGAGCATCTGGCATTTATTCTCTTGGATAAATGAATGTCAGAGTACAGTCGTCTGCATATGCATTGGATTCGGGGATGAGATGAAGAAGGTCATTGAAGTAGACATTTCATAACAATGGTCCCAGCTCACTTCTTTGTGGTACACTTTTCCCAATAGGATGTCTTGCTGATTCTGTTCCGTTGAGAACTACCCTTAGAGATCTACCTTGACGGTAGATCTCTAAGGGTAGAACCTGCAATTCCCAGTGCTTGCAGTTTTGCCAAGTGGCCCTGGTGCCACACTCGGTCGAAAGCACCAGTAATGTCCAATGCTACAACACAGCTGACTTTGGATTCATCCAGTGACTGGTGCCATTTAGTGGAGAGGTTTAACAACAGATCAGCAGCAGAGTAACCTTTCCTAAAGCCATATTGACGGTCACAAAGCAGTGAGTGGTAGTCAACAAAGTCTGTCATTTGTCTTGAGATTATTGTCTCAAAGATCTTGCCAGTGATTGACAGGAGTGACTCTGGTCTGTAGTTGCTGATTTCTGCTCTGCTCTTCTTTTTGTGAACAGGGACTACGTTTGCCTCTTTCCACAGAGAAGGCCATTTACACTGTACTAGGCAGTGCTGAAAGATGCGAGTTAGAGGTGCTGCTAGCTGGTCTGCACATTTTCTCAGCAATCTTGGGCTCAACTTGTCTGGGCCCACAGCCTTTTGTTGGCCAAGCGATTTAAGAAGGAAATGCACCTCCTCCTGCCTTATTGTCACCACTGACAGTTTTGATACAGTTCTTGCAGCTAGCCAATGAGGGTCCCTTGCGGGATCAGGAGCTTGCATTTTGGTAGCAGAGTGTTCGGCAAAGAGGTCCACTTTCTCTTGAGTACTAGTAGAGGTGGTCCCATCCTGTCAGTTTAGAGGTGGAATGAGTTCATGTCTGTCCTTGACCAGGGACCACCAGATTTTAGAGCCTTCTGTACCTAATGCTAGCTTTCTTTTTGTGTCTTCCTCCCATTTAGCGAAGGCCCACTTTTGAACTTCACCCATATGCCTACAGGTTTGCCTGTGCAAGTTCCTGTTACATGTTATAGGATATCTCTTATACCTTCGCCATGCCTTGTACTTAGAAGTAGCAGCCTCTCTACAACGAAAGCCAAACCAAGGCTGATCTGTAGGCTTCGTCACATACTGCCGGTGAGGGATGTGTTCTTGTTGTAGATTAAGCATGTGTCCAGTGAAGGCATTCACTTGGTTGTCAACATCTCCTTGTAGAAGAGCATTCCAATCGGTGGTGGCGAGCTCAGAGCAAAGGGCTGACCAATTACCTCTTTCCCACAGCCAGGTTGTGCGTGTGGACTCCTCACCTCGTTCTTTTGGTATCTTAAGTGTCGTAAACACAGCCTTGTGGTCAGACGATCCAACATAGCCGTGGGGTTGACAAGTGACTATACCTTCTGTCAGATCACTCACTACTGGGTCAAGGGAGGAGCCAGAGATGTGAGTAGGAAAATCAACAAAGTTTCTCATGTCAAACACCGCAAGAAGGTCATCAAAGTCCCTCTGTATAAGATGTTGGTTGAGGTCACTAACAATTATGATATGTTGACAGTTGTGTTGGAGCAGAAGGGAGTCCACTTTTTCTATTAGGAAGTTGATGGGGTCTGCATGTTGCCACTGAGGTCTGTACATTGCACATACTAGTACAGAGGTACTAGTGTTTATTCATTGCTTGAAGAACATCATTTCAAGATGAGTAGGGATGACAACATCAATGTGCTGGGCATGTAACTTTCAGAGAAGCACACAGCAACACCTCCTCCTTGCCCTTGCCTGTCTCTTCTCATCCATGAGGTGTAACCAGCAATTCTTGCAAAATTTTCTGGAGTCCTGTCGTCCAAAAATGTTTTAACAACAGCTTTCATGGATGCTGATAGACTGGCTCCTCATGATGTGTTCAGGTTGAGGTGGTGGGTGTGTAAGGCGTGTAAGGTGCTTGCCCTTGAGAGAGGTAGGGCACCGAGGCAGCTGCTGGGATGTAGGTCTGTGGGCTTGTATAAGGCACAAAACCACCTGCTGGACTGAGATAGGAGTAGATGAGTGGGTGACGTGTGAGTGTGTTCACCAATTCAGAGATCCTGCTGATTTGTTCCGAGAACAGGTCTCTAAACAGGTGGTAATGTCTTTCTGTCTCTGTCTCTCTTTCTCTCTCTCTCTCTCTCTCTCTCTCTCTCTCTCTCTCTCATTTCTTGCCTCCCTGTCTCTTTATATGTCTTATTATTTATTTTTCTGTCAATCTAATTTTTTATATTTGATTGTCTCCTAGATTACCTCATTAGTCTGAGTATTCAATTTTTTCCTTGCCTTTGATTAAAACACTCAGACCTTTTATTTTATCTTATCTTTCCCTTCACACGTATATATCCCCTCTTATCAAGTGAGTGTTTGCTTCTTTTCCTTTAATTACACGTGCTTCTCTTCAAGTTATTGCTTGCCATTGTACTTCTGTGCGTTGCTCTTTGATCATCTGACTGCTTTTTATTGTCTTCCTAAGTCTTTGTCTTCGAGTCAGTGACTGCTTGTTATTGTGCTCCTCCGTGTTGTTTTTACACCACTTCTTATCTCACAATACGGTCCTGGTGCCTTTGTTGTTTCTCATCCTCTAAATTTAAAAAGATTCGCATCATAATTTGGGGACGATACCAAGAATCAACATTAACGTCCACTCAGTAGAAGACACTGAATATTTTAAACACACAAAAAAATATATTACGTAACTTTAACGGCATAGCAATGGAAAGAATGAAGAATTTAAAGTACGTATAAGATACAAAATGCAGAAATATCCGATAAAACGTGTAAAAGACTTGGGCAATAATCCCTAGTGTATAAAGACTTCTCATTTGGAGAATACTGTAAGACAAATGCAGCGAAGAACAAGTATGGTAGGGTGGATTCTGAGAAGCATCTAAACAAGAGAATTTACGGAAATGATGGTACTATTCGAATCGTTTGAACTTTAACATCTCGAATAAGATTCTGCAATCACAATTCCTTCCAAGGCAATATCAGAGATATTTTATTAACTGCATTGATTCGATAAAACATCAAAATCACGGAAGACACGTTACAGAACTTGGAACATATTCTTTGAAACAGATACCTGATTATATATATATAAGAGACACTTGAAGGCCAGATCTAAGATGTATTCATTACCAGATTGGTGGGAGAGAGTATGGAGGAGGTGAATGTATTCAGATATCTAGGAGTGGACGTGTCAGCAGATGGGTCTATGAAGGATGAGGTGAATCATAGAATTGACGAGGTAAAAAAAAAGGTGAGTGGTGCACTGAGGAAACTGTGGAGACAAAGAACTTTGTTCATGGAAGTGTGAAGGTTGTTGCCAATCTTCTTAGGAAAAGTATAATAGAAAAATACAATAATAACAATAACCATAAACACTTTATTTTAATAGAAAGAAATGTAAATAATAAATACGTAAATATGACTATAATAATCCTATCTTAAGAAAAATGAAAAATGAAAACAAAAATATATATATCTGATCCAAAGCTACATATTTACAGATGTGTTGATCTTGTTAACACAGAAGCAATATCGATATTAGACTCCGTGTTGTTGTTGTTGTTGTTGCATCGATGTTTCCCAAAAATCCAACAGTTTTCCACATCCACAATGTCACAAATGATATCAGGGACTCAGGTGAAGGTTGTCCCCTGGTAAAGTACAGTTGCCTGAGGTTTCTAGAGTGTGGACTTAGGTACTACTGGTGTAGTGAAGAATTGGTGTTAACGACTCTGTTTCTCACTTGGTGAGTACGCCGCCCCCCCCACTCAGCCTTGAATCCGATGATCCGTGCGGACACAGAGGACTGTGAAAGAAACCAAAAGAATTACTCACCACTCTAGTATTTATTCACATAGTAGGCATAAGGCCTTTAAAAGAAATGGTGAAACTGTAATAACTTTACCAAAAACCAAGGCAGGGCAGAGCAGAAGTGAATGTTGCTAGACATGAGTGAAGCTCAACACAAATTAAAGAGTGAAGCTCTTGAACATAAAATAATTAAGATACGAGCATCCGTGAAGTACTTACAGTGAGATCGGGCGTGGTCAGTCGAGTGATTTCAACCTGTGGCCGGAGCCTAGCATTACACCTCTCACCGGGTGGAAAAGGGGGGGGGGGGGTATAGAAGCAGCTAGACACTCACTCCACCTTAACAAGCAAACTACCATTCAACCATCACTACATACCTTCACACTTTCATCACTCCTATCTATGGACTTTTCCCTCACAGAAGCAAAGAGAGTATAGTTATACCAACGCTCTTATATGGGTGTGAAGCAAGGGTGATGAATGTTGCAACAAGGAGAAGGCTGGAGGCAGTGGAGATGTCATGTCTGAGGGCAATGTGTGGTGTGAATATAATGCAGAGAATTCGTAGTTTGGAGATTAGGAGGAGGTGCGGGATTACCAAAACTATTACCCAGAGAGCTGAGGAGGGGTTGTTGAGGTGGTTCGGACATGTAGAGAGGATGGAACAAAACTGAATGGCTTCGAGTGTATAAATCTGTAGTGAAGGGAAAGCGGGGTAGAGGTCGGCCTAGGAATGGTTGGAGGGAGACGTAAAGGAGGTTTTGTGTGAGAGGGGATTGTACTTCCAGCAAGCATGCGTGAGCATGTTAGATAGGAGCAAATAGAGATAAATGGTTTTCAGGACTTGACGTGCTGTTAAAGTGTGAGCATAGTAATATATATGAAGGGATTCAGGGAAACCGGCAGGCCGGACTTGAGTCCTGGAGATGGGAAGTACAGTGTCTGCACTCTGAAGGAGGGATGTTAATGTTGCAGTTTTATAACTGCAGTGTAAGCATGCCTCTGGCAAGACACTGATGGAGTGAATGATAGTAAAAAAAATTATTTTTCGGGCTACCCTTTCTTGGTGGGAAACGGCCAATGTGTTAATAAAAAATAAATATCTAAGTTAAGTGAGAGATAGGAAATGAAGTGTAAAACAGAGCCAATGGAAGACAAGGGGTATCGAGTGTCAGTCTTGGGCATTAGCGGTATTAGCTGCCGCTTAAAGAGCAAACTGGTGGCGAACGGGAAAGATACAAACACTCACGGCTTTTGTTTTCCTCAAACAGGCTAGAGAGCTTTAAGTTGAGGGTAAAAATACCCCATTTTAAGGTAATTAGACCTTCCTTGGGCTAAAATTAGGTAAGCTGAAATACTGCAAAATCTATGTTAATTAAGAATTCCTTATGGTTTCTTTGTTTTTTTAGTAGTAAGTCAGCGATGAGACAGGTTATCCACTGGGTATGGGGTAAACAATGCACTAAGGGGAGGAGGGCTTCTTTGCATCTTTCCGAGGATACTAAAAATGCATGGAGAGCCACTGGTGGTACCAAAGACCCAATAAGAAAAGGCTGAGTTAACATTCGTAGTCCATGACCACTGGGGTTACCATGGGCACAATAGGACACTGTGCCAACATCTGTGGTCAAAGAAAGACCCCTGGGGTACCATGGGCACAAAAGAAAAACGATGTGCAAACATCTGGGGTCCAAAACCACTAAGGGAGATATAAATAAAGTCCTGAGGATATCACTCCAAGAGAGAACCAGCAATATGGATACACGGAGAGACCAGAACTAAGCTACATTATCTAAGTGAGCCTATACTAATGATGTGTAGACCCAATAGAAGAACGTTGTGTCAACATCCCTAGTCTAAGACCACTGGGAGAACCATATGCACAATAAGAGAGCTCTGTGTCAACACACATTTTTCAAGATTATTCATCCTACCACCATCAGATATCAGAAATATTTCTGAAACAAGGATAAAAGTTTTAATATAAAAACTAGGGTACTGCCAAGTGTCAGAATCTCCAGGCAGTGATGATTGTGTAGGCCAGTGAGGCTAACACTAACTGCCTGGTTTATCAGGCAGTTAACTAGGTGTGACGAACCAGGAGAACCTGGGCCTTGAGGGTACAAAAACCCTTGAAACCGATAATAGGTATATCACTGGCATTGGCTCCTTTCGGCCTCATCTCTTCGTTTTCCTTTTACTTATTACATGTCCGTCAGTTTATCTTCATACTTTTTTTTTTCATTAACACATCGGTCGATTCCCACCAAGGCAGGGTGGCCCGAAAAAGAAAAACTTTCATCATCATTCACTCCATCACTGTCTTGCCAGAGGGGTGCTTTACACTACAGTTATAAAACTGCAACATTAACAGCCCTCCTTCAGAGTGCAGACACTGTACTTCCCATCTCCAGGACTCAAGTCCGGCCTGCCGGTTTCTCTGAATCCCTTCATAAATGTTACTTTGCTCACACTCCAACAGCACGTCAAGTATTAAAAACCATTTGTCTCCATTCACTCCTATCAAATACGCTCACACATGCTTGCTGGAAATCCAAGCCCCTCGCACACAAAACCTCTTTTACCCCCTCCCTCCAACCTTTCCTAGGCCGACCCCTACTCCGCCTTCCCTCCACTACAAATTTATACACTCTCGAAGTCATTCTGTTTCATTCCATTCTCTCTACATGTCCGAACCACCTCAACAACCCCACCCAACAACGGGGGGAGTTGAATGTTTGCTCTAGGTCTTTCGTGTTACAGAAAAAAGGAGAAATTCCAAGCAAATACGTTGTTTTAGACAAGATATAAGATTACAAACAATGGACAGAGAATCTGTTTGGCTACAGTTTCTCGAGGGTCGTGAAAAATAATTTTGGGTGAGATATATAGGCCCCCAAACCTTGATAGGAAGTGCAGTAAGCAGCTATGGGACGAAATTCATTAGGCGTCTAGATATGAAAAAAGTTGTGTTAATGGGAGATTTTAACTTTAGACAAATTGACTGGAACAATGTGACAAGAAATTTTGGGTCTAGTGACTTTCTTGATACGATTCAGGATTGCTTTTTAAAACAGTTTGTGACAGAACCAACTAGAGGAAACAACCTGCTTGACTTGGTTCTTGCCAACAAAGAATCACTAATTAATAATCTTGAGGTTAATGAAGAGCTTGGGGAAAGCGATCACAAATCACTCAGTTTCAATATATCATAGAATTACCCAGGTAACTGCAATCAAGTCTCTATCCCAGACTTCCGTTGGCCGACTTCATGGGACTGAGAAATTACCTGGGTGGGCTAATTGCGATGACCTGACTATGGGTCAGGTAGGTGGTGTTGGTTGCCAATATGACGTTTTTCAGAGCATAGTTCTTGCTGCCCAGACAACTTTTCTTCCGAGTAGGAAATTAGATCTAACAACAATGATCCCAAATGGATAAACAATAGATAAAAACATCTCATTGGTCAAACGAGAGGCATATATAGGCGTATCAAAAGGGATGGACAGTTAAGAAATCAATATCTTCAATTAAAGATAGAAATGAAAAAAAGAATAAAAGAATAAGAAAAGCAAAAGGGATTATGAGGCTAAAGTCACAAGGGATTTGAAGACTAACCCAAAAGGGTTTTCAGGTATACATAAGTAAGATTAGGGACAAGCTAGACCCACTCAAAAGTAACTCAGGTCAGATCACTAACAGTGATAAGGATATGTGTGAACTTTTCAACACTTACTTCCTCTCTGTTTTTAGTCAGGAAGATACTAGCGAAATTTCAGAAATAATAAATTATGTAAAAAAGGATGATACTAAACTATGCACGATTGGGGTAACTAGTGACATGGTCCTCAGACAAATAGAGAAATTAAAACCTAACAAATCCCCAGGTCCTGATGAACTGTTTGCAATGGTTTTAAAGGAATGTAAAGAGACACTTAGCATACCTTTGGCTGATCCTTTTAATATATCACTACAAACTGGCATAGTGCCAGTCAAGTGGAAAATTGCAAATGTATTACCTATAAACAAGGCAGGTGACAGGTACTTAGCTTCGAACTATAGACCAATAAGACTTACCTCAATAGTGGGAAAATTTATGGAATCAATAATTGCCGAGGCAATTCGTAGCCATCTTGAAAGACAAATTTATTAATGAATCTCAGCACGGTTTTACAAAGGGCGTTCCTGTCTTACGATTTTTCTAACTTTTTTTCACTAAGGTATTTGAGGAGGTAGATCATGGTATTGAATACGATATTGTGTATATGACTTCAGTAAGGCTTTCGACAGAGTTCCACATCAGAGGCTATTGGAGAAACCTAAAGCAAATGGAATAAGATGAGAATTTTTTTCCTGGGTAGAGGCATGGTTGACAAATAGGCAGCAGAGAGTTTGCATAAATGGAGAAATCAAAATGGGGCACTTCACAAGCGGTGTTCCACAGGGTCAGTGTTGGGCCCTTTGTTATTCACAATTTACATAAACGACATAGATGAGGGAATAAATAGCAACATAAGCAAATTTGCTGATGACACCAAAATAGGCCGTCCAATTCATTCTAATGAGGACATTAGAGCACTCCAGGATGATTTGAATAGACTGATGCAGTGGTCGGAGAAGTGGCAGATGCAGTTTAATGTAGACAAATGCAAAGTTCTAAATGTTGGACAGGAAAATACCCATGCTACATATAAACTAAATAATGTAGATCTTAATATTACTGATTGGAAAAAGGGTTTAGGAGTTCTGGTTTGGGAGTAATCTGAAAAACCCAAAACAACAGTGCATAAATGTTCCCAATAAAACTAACAGAATCCCCTTTGGGTTCATATCCCAAAAAGTATAAATAAAAAAGTCCCAAAGGGTTTTGTAAAAAGGGGTTTAAAACGGCTAGCTGCTGGTGTTTTAAAAAAGTGGGGTTTTGGGTTTTGAAGAAGGAGGTCCTGCTTCTCCCCGGGAAATTTAGGAGGCTGAAAGGCACCTCAATAAGTTTGGGAAGTGGGGTAAGGGCCCCTTCTCCCGGGGGAAATTGGAGGTTTAAGGGTTTACCTCAATGGGGTTTAAAAAGTGAAAAGTGGGTGGAATTGTGGAAAAAGGGGTACCAGTAGTAAGGGGGCAGTCTGCCACTCCCTGCAAAAGGGGGGTGAAAGGGGGGGAAGAAAAGGCTACCAGGGTAGGTCAGTCCCGCCCCGCTACAAGTGGGGAGTGGTTCCCAAAAGGCAGGAACATCAAAATAAGGAAAGTTAAAGAGAAATTTTAAGGTAAAAAGCTTCTCTGTTCTTCAGGAAGGGCTCCCGTGGCCCGTGAAGGTAAAAGGGACTACTTCCCCTACAAATAGAGGTAAAATTTTTGTG
>WNWK01021476.1:0-34039 GCA_009830355.1 Cherax destructor
AATAGCCGGGGTAAATCCCCAAAAAAAACCATCGGGGGAAAAAGGGTATATTAAAGTGATATAAGGTGGGGGCCCTTTGGGGTAATAGTATGTATTTTAGAGGATACCTTTTTGGAAACTTTCTTAGTTATATGCGGGATGGGGTCTAAAATTTTGTTTACATAAGGTGGAAACCAGAAACCCCTCAGTGTGTCTTGTAAGGGGTAACCTTTACCCCATGTTTAGCTGGATATTTGATGCTCTTTTTCCCAAAAGCATGAAGTAGGTTTTTTCTATATTAGAATAATTTTTTTAGTCCCCCATTTGTTTTTTTATGTAGCTCATTTTAAAGGGGTTTTGGGGGGGGAAAAGACATAAGTGGTGTCATCTGCAAATAAACTTTTGGGAGTTTTTTTTGGGGGGTCATTGTTTAAAAAGAAAAGTAGGGACCGGGATTCCCTGTGGCACCCAAAACAACTGGCTTTTTTGGAGGTCATGCCTTTTGTATTCATACTGGTGCCTAACACTAAAAGTTTTTGGTTTTGCGAGTGCCTTCCCCGTAATTTTGGGTTTTTTAGGTGTAAATTTGTGGTTGATTATAAAGTTGAGATTATGAAGAGCCCCGGGATATTCTTTTTGTCAATTGCTGTAGTATATAGAATTGAGCACTGAATAATTACATCATTGTGCTTTTTTGGCCCAAAAAAACCCAAAAGGGCGTATGTTGTGGGAAGGGGTGGGGGAGATTTGTTTTGATTATTTTTTAAAATTTTTTAGAAAGGCAAGTTAAATTTTTTCTTTTATTTAGTTTTAGTATTGCCTTCTTTTATAGGGACCCTTTTTGTCTTGAGAAAATTTATAAGATTCAACAAATTTGTTAAATAGTGTTAGTTTGGAAGTCAGTCAACATGCCCAATAACTGAGTAAAACAAACAACTTTTATTTCTATAAAGTGGCAAAATGTACACATACAATTATGGACATATATATCGTATACTATAGAAAGCCTCTTGTTATAGAAATTTTGAGCAACCTTAAAATTAATTATAATTACTAGACAATAAGACACATACATTTAGTATATGAAAATGAGAATACTTGTTTTATACTGTATTAAAGTAATTTAAAATATTGAAGTAATTTAATAAAAATATAATTAAAGATACATTAAGGATGAAGCTAGGTACCTGAAATGATACAAAGAAAAATTGCCTTTCCAGTAATAAACGAAAATTAAAGGAAGGATGGAACAAGAACAGGGACAATTTGGAGGAAAGACAGGGTTTTATGATTTGTTCAGCATAATAAATTGTTGACTGGATCACATTAAGGTAAGGAGGTGGTTTTAAACAGTTAGTAATTTGAACTGGTTAGCAGACTTGGAGCATCTCGAAAGAGTTCCAGATTTTAGGTCCTTAGTTAGGCTCTTTTACTTTTATGTTATGCTGATTTTATTAGGCTACATTAGGTTTCATTAAGTTTTCCCAAAGCACAGCATAAACTACGTACATCTATGGCAGAACCCACTTATATTGGACATTTAAACTATATTTTTATTGCCAAAATACAAGAGGACCAACATTCAATTATTACCATATATTATTCAACATTCAATGAATTCTTAAAATATAATTACGTAGTATAATAATACAGTAATAATAATATATTATCATCATCATCTTTATTTCAGCACCTGCTGAAACTATTACAGACCAACATGACTTAACTGGCATACCATATCGAAAGCCCCAGGTTATACAGAGCAACCCCAATATGTGACCCACAACAGTCAGCTAACACTCAAGTACCAACTACTGCATGTGAACAGGCCCAGCAGGTGTAAGGAAACATGCCTAACATTCACCCGGGGATCGATCCTGGGCCCTTCAATGTGTGAATAGTCAAATGATCAGAGCCTACTGTTTGAGGAAGATTCAGGGTGGTCTCCACCTTAAGCTAGAATTAGGTTAGCCTTTCAGCTCTCATGGCATTTGTCCTATACTACTTCATTCCACTGGTACATCATAGTGTGCCAATAGGTCGTTTGAGAGGCATTTGAGTTCCTAAGTTGTTTGTGGTACCTGACTATTACCTAGGATGCAACCCACATGTTTTGATGACTTAACCTAGGTATCCATACAAAACCTCAGAAACTTAAATTTCCATTGGGGTTCTTATCTGTGTACCTGATTTAGACATATATATTCTCATTAAGACTTGTTAAAATTGTTTAGTATCAGTTAAGTATTATTCAAGTTAAATAGATTGTGAAAATATCACTTGACACCTTATTTTTTACATATAACTTCTTTACATTAAGGATAAATACAAATATTTTACAGACAGAAGAATAAATTTCGAAATGGTAAGTGGTACATTATGTAGCTTTAACCCACGATAACACAATGAAATTAGTGTGATATATTTCCATTAGGGTCTGCACCAAAATAAACAGTTATAATTTACAAGAATTTTTCTATTGATGTTAAAAGATTTGTAAATCAGCTACTGCCAGGCAACAAATTACGCCAAAGTGTCTACGAATAGACACGTAACAAACTGATCTCACCTTAATAAATAGTCTCTAAATTCTTTAGTCTTAATGTAGTCGAGTCCTTCTTGAGGAGCGCCGCCGCTGCCATGGCTCAGCAACAGTACACGGTGAGGTATTACTGTGCTACTGATGAGGGTGCTGAGTGCGTGATGAGGGCGCTGGAGTGCGTGATGAGGGCGCTGAGTGCGTGATGAGGGCGCTGAGCATGAGTCAAGGCTGAGAGGATGTATGTATGCCTCTCTGATGCTCCTCAGATGCTCCTCACTGATGCTCCTCACAGCTGTTCCTCACTGATGCTCCTCACTACCTTACTGATCTCTGCCACCCACCAGCTGCCACCCACCAGCTGCCGGCCACCAGCTGCAACTCGACACTCTCCTTTACAGAAAATTTTATAGTTTTAGGCAATACTCTTGAAGATGCGATCTAATGTTTTCTCAGTCAGTTTGTTTGTTAGTATTAAAGCCTATCAACTGCTCGTCTCACCTAATTGTGGTTGCAGGGTCGAGTTTCAGCTCCTGGCCCCGCATCTCCCGCCACTACTGGGTTCACTTTCTCCTGGCTGCGTGAACCCTATCATACCTATTCCCAAATCTTGCCTCCTCAACACCATTGTTAACAAGTGTGGGAATTGTGAGAAAGTCTATCTGGGACACCGCCACTAGCAATAAACAAACTCCTAGGGAGATGACAGACTCGTATAATTTTACCCAGTCATTCCTTTAAGGTATGTGAAATTTTACCCGCTCTGGCCGCACCGAGGGGTACCTTCAATATTCTCGTTATCTCACACTTCTGAAAGTATAAATAAATCTGAGAAGATCATGTATTATAATTATATAGGTTAAATTTAAGTGGACTGTATGGGTAGTTAAACAAGTGATCACTCAGGAGAAGAGATAGAGTACAGACAGCTAAATCATCATGACCTACACTCACCTAAACAGCATCATAGTGGTGTATCGTAGATCGTTGACCTAGCTAAAGTACATCTACTGTCATAACAATATCATTGGCCAACAATAAAGTAAACACCAGCAGACTACTTAGCTTTAGATGAGGAGTCGTTCCGTTGTTGACGTCCCCTGCGATCTGATTCGATCGCGATGGTAATAACGGTCTCGTCGAGTCAAGAAAGATTAATTTCCGTACACTCTCATACGCCCACGAGACTGAGCGTTCGTTAACATGTGGTTGGTCGGGGTAGCGAATCAGATCCTCGCACTAATCCGACCGTTTGTACTGTTTATACGTATAACTTTACATATTACGTGTATCCTGGCTTAATGCCCCACTGGTTTATACACATTCACAGTCTCGATACTTGAATTTCGAGTAGATAACTTGCGATATGTTAGTTCATTTCAATCACATCCAATATGGCGGTCGGGGTATGGCTGTACCCAACCGGATTCGCTCGATGCAATCAACCCCGGATTATTTACAACCCCGGTTTCACTATATTCCATTTCCCACAGTTCATCGAATATATTACAGTCTCTTCTAAGATGAACTCCCCAACATCGGGTACGACTTTATCCTGCCGTATGGTCACTTCACTCCAGTTCAAATAGGCCTATGGCCGCGTCACTTCGCCGGTGGCACCTTTTTCACAATTATTGTCCGATTACTGGACCTCCTGGACCGATTGTCCCCTTGATATTCCCCGTGCCACTGGATATTCCTCCACATTACGAAAGGAGGTAATTAAATCCGACTTGGGGGCGGAATCTCCAAATTTTACTGGCCATACCGACTTGAACTCTGATGGGTAGGCTGGCTGCCCACTCTCCGCCTATTCCCCTCTCAGCCCCTCCCTGCCCAGCTGCCCTGCCCACTTCACGAGGCATCTCGCGCATGCGTGTGAATTCGTTGGTTCCTTTCAGTTAATGTTAAGCCACCAGCAACACAGAATGATATCTATTCATATTGGAAAGTTTATCAATTACAACTTTCGGAAAATACCAATATTTTCCACACTGCGGCCGGGCAGAGTTCGTTGTCAGACGATTCAAATTGTATCTCGTAAATTTTTGCAACTATTTTGCACGTACACAATCTTGCTGTTTTCGTTACGAATACACTGCAAGGATACCTCTTATCAGACCAAATTGTGGTGTCGCTAATATTTATCTCCGGCAATTTACTCCGTAAATAATCAGCTAATTTGACACCCACATAAATGGCGGTTAATTCCAACTGAGGTAAAGTACGTAATTTTAGTTGGACCACTTTAGTGTTAGACATGACAAGAGAGATATATTTATCACATTGAAAATAAGCGACTGCTCCATACGCCAATTTGAAGCATCGCAAAAATGTGGAGTGTATTTTCCACTCCAGAGCGTGTTCACACCGGGAAACTCCAACATTAGAACTCTCTCATAATCACCAATTAATTCTTCCCACCTGTTAACGAATTCCTCGGTAGGGTTTCATACCAAGCCACTTCTGCTTCCCGCCTCTTGTACCAACAATTTCCCTCATTGTAAGAGGCGCCACTAAGCCTAGTGGATCGAAACATTTTGAAATTTCAGCAAGTAGGGTCCTCTTGTTAATTTCTTGGGCATACTATAATTATTAGGCTTTAAGATATCAAGTCTCTCTCAGTATCCCAAGTCAGTCCCAATACATTGCTACACCCAGATACTTCATGGGATTATCTTTATTTATTCGGTCCTTTAACCTGGACGAATTACTGTTCCACTCCCTGAAGATATTTTGCATTATGTCATTACCTTCTATATCTTCATTAGCTCCTCTTCAGGGTCACCCCAGAAATTGTCCCATAATTGTTTACTCATTATCACTCAGTGGACCACCTGTACGTTAAGGTCGCATTTATCGTCCCCGAAGTAAGAACGGACTAAGTAGCCCCGAATAAGACACTTCTGAATCTGAAGGTTTCAGCGGACTAAGTGGATTGCTAGGATCCTCTGGGCACAGAAATCTTGTGTAATTCCGATCCGTTCTTTCAATCCACTCTCAGGAAGCTTTACTTATGTCTCCGTGAAGGCATAACTATTAACTCGAAATTAATACCATCTCCCAATTTCTCCGTCAGCGACGGACCTGTCATTAAACAATCATTCAAACTAGGTACATTTTTTTCCCCTGGCACTACAATTAAACACGATCCTCAAAGAGTGGTTTTGGAATCCTTCTTCACTCCGTGATAGGTAAATAGTGGCCATAAATATTGGCTTGCTCGGGGTACCTCCTCTATGAACTGATTATTTAACTGTTCATTAATGATCCCATTATAAGCAGTCAGCAATTCTGGTGTCTTACTCAATTCGTGGAGCTGGGCCTTTAACTGACCATACGCCATCCGGTAATTAGTGGGTAGTTCCGGATGGTTTAGCTTCCATGGGAGTCGCATCCAGTATTGTCCAGACTCAAATTTAACATCCTTCAGTATTGTTCCTGAGTGAAGGAATCATCTGGACTTTCTTCATTTACATTAATCCCCACTGTCCAGTTCCACAATTTATGCACTGGTTTAACAGCATCCTCTGTAGAAGAATATTTACACTGGAATGACGTTTCATGAGTAAGGCACCGTGACTGCATTTATGGCTTCCTCCAGTCATTCATTACTGCGAGGAAGCCTGCCATAAATTACATGGCCTTCACCAATGTTGAGAAGAGTGACACCACCTTTCTTCGTCATACCCTTCACGAAGGTGGCATAATAGTCACTGCCTATCAAAACACTTACTGGTCCCACCGAGTCATTGCTTACTCGGAGGTGCCAGTTTCACATTAGTCTCTCTGTGCTTGCCAGCACATTAACTCCATTAAGTTCAGCCATGGTTATAGGATCAATAACCACTGAGGTACAAATTAAATAGACCCTTTATTATTCATGGGCTTGCCAGCCACATTAACTCCGTTAAGTTCAGCCATGGTTATAGGATCAATAACCACTGAGGGTACAAATTAAATAGACCCTTTATTATTCATGGGCTTGCCAGCCACATTAACTCCATTAAGTTCAGCCATGGTTATAGGATCAATAACCACTGAGGTACAAATTAAATAGACCCTTTATTATTCATGGGCTTGCCAGCCATTAACTCGTTAAGTTCAGCCATGGTTATAGGATCAATAACCACTGAGAGTACAAATTAAATAGACCCTTTATTATTCATGGGCTTGCCAGCCACATTAACTCCGTTAAGTTTAGCCATGGTTATAGGATCAATAACCACTGAGGGTACAAATTAAATAGACCCTTTATTATTCATGGGCTTGCCAGCCACATTAACTCCGTTAAGTTTAGCCATGGTTATAGGATCAATAACCACTGACGTCACAAATTAAATAAATTGTTTATAAAGGTGATTCTCACACCTTACTCTTGCACAAATCGTAGCCACGCCTGTGCTAGCAATTAATTGGACTAATTACTGTCCACCACACAATTAATTAACTGTGTACTCTATACTCACTTCCTATGATCAGTCACTTATTTATTAATTAATTAATTCAATAATGATTAATTCACTAATCACATCCGGTTCAGGACGGACCAACGGGCGCTGTGGGGAATTGTGAGAGAGAAGTCTATCTGGGACACCGCCACTAGCAATAAACAAACTCCTAGGGAGATGACAGACTCGTATAATTTTACCGCAGTCATTCCCTTTAAGGTATGTGAGAATTTTACCCGCTCCTGGCCGCACCGAGGGGGTACCTTCAATATTCTCGTTATCTCACAGCACTCTGGACCAGTATAAATAAATCTGAGAAGATCATGTATTATAATTATATAAGGTTAAATTTAAGTGGACTGTATGGGTAGTTAAACAAGTGATCACTCAGGAGAAGAGATAGAGTACAGACAGCTAAATCATCATGACCTACACTCACCTAAACAGCATCATAGTGGTGTATCGTAGATCGTTGACCTAGCTAAAGTACATCTACTGTGCATAACAATATCATTGGCCAACAATAAAGTAAACACCAGCAGACTACTTAGCTTTAGATGAGGAGTCGTTCCGTTGTTGACGTCCTCCTGCGATCTGATTCGATCGCGATGGTAATAACGGTCTCGTCGAGTCAAGAAAGATTAATTTCCGTACACTCTCATACGCCCACGAGACTGAGCGTTCGTTAACATGTGGTTGGTCGGGGTAGCGAATCAGATCCTCGCACTAATCCGACCGTTTGTACTGTTTATACGTATAACTTTACATATTACGTGTATCCTGGCTTAATGCCCCACTGGTTTATACACATTCACAGTCTCGATACTTGAATTTCGAGTAGATAACTTGCGATATGTTAGTTCATTTCAATCACATCCAATATGGCGGTCGGGGTATGGCGTACCCAAGCCAGATTCGCTCGATGCAATCAACCCCGGATTATTTACAACTCGGTTTCACTATATTCCATTTCCCACAGTTCATCGAATATATTACAGTCTCTTCTAAGATGAACTCCCCAACATCAGGGTACGACTTTATCCTGCCGTATGGTCACTTCACTCAGTTCAAATAGGCCTATGGCCGCGTCACTTCGCCGGTGGCACCTTATTTCACAATTATTGTCCGATTACTGGACCTCCTGGACCGATTGTCCCATTGATATTCCCCGTGCCACTGGATATTCCTCCACATTACGAAAGGAGGTAATTAAATCCGACTTGGGGGGGCGGAATCTCCAAATTTTACTGGCCATACCGACTTGAACTCTGATGGGTAGGCTGGCTGTCCACTCTCCGCCTATTCCCCTCTCAGCCCCTCCCTGCCCAGCTGACTGCCCACTTCACGAGGCATCTCGCGCATGCGTGTGAATTCGTTGGTTCCTTTCAGTTAATGTTAAGCCACCAGCAACACATGAATGATATCTATTCATATTGGAAAGTTTATCAATTACAACTTTCGGAAAATACCAATATTTTCCACACGAAGAGCTACTAAAAATATCAACCTGGATGACAGCCAACAAACTTACACTTAACACTGACAAAACCTTCTACATTATGTTTGGGAACAGAACAGGTGTTGAACAACTGAACATAATGATTGACAACACTCCTATTGCTAAACACAATGCGGGCAAATTCCTGGGCCTACACCTGGAGAGCAACCTGAATTTCAGCACCCATATCAACCACATAGCATTATGTACCTCTGTAATCTTCTGACTATCGTCAACAGGATGGGTATGGGGTGCATAATAAAGATATTAAACTAAACTAACAATTTATACACTAATCAGTGTATACGACTCATGTGAACAAAGTACAACATACATGAAACATCCATTGCCTGACAGATACGTCATCAAACAATTAATAGACCGGCACAGTATGGCATCAGCTTCGTAAATAAAATTTTGTTGTGATTTTTAACCCAGAGAGTTAGCCACCCAGGATAACCCAGGGTAGGGAGAGTTAGCCACCCAGGATAACCCAGGGTAGGGAGAGTTAGCCACCCAGGATAACCCAGGGTAGAGAGAGTTAGCCACCCAGGATAACCCAGGGTAGGGAGAGTTAGCCACCCAGGATAGGGGTAGGGAGAGTTAGCCACCCAGGATAACCCAGGGTAGGGAGAGTTAGCCACCCAGGATAACCCAGGGTAGGGAGAGTTAGCCACCAGGATAACCCAGGGTAGAGAGTTAGCCACCAGGATAACCCAGGGTAGGGAGAGTTAGCCACCCAGGATAACCCAGGGTAGGAGTTAGCCACCCAGGATAACCCAGGGTAGGGAGAGTTAGCCACCCAGGATATCCCAATAAAGTCAATGCGTGATGAGGAATTAGACACAGGTGCAACATCTGGATATCATTTTGTAGACGTTCGCATCCAGTCGCTTTATTAATACAAATTCAAGGACATCCTGGGAAGACAGTAAAACTATATACAAAAGATGAAATAATCAGTCCCTCAGCCTCGGAGCTGGGTATGACTCTGGCAAACAAACAAACAAAAACAAACAAACATAATTAATGGCTAAAAGGAGCTACGTGTTCTATTATACATATTAAACTATGTGCGAAACGAGATTAATCATGGAATATGTTTACGTTCGTACAAGTAGGAAAATTTTGCGAGGAAAAATTCCCACCTCAAGGTTGATTACTCCGCTACAACCTCTACTCTACTCTCTCTCCGACAAAGGTGTGTGTATATATACCTCAGGTAGCCAGTAGAACCTTGTCAGTACCGCTGTCTACTCGTCTCTCACCACAACCTTGTCAGTACCGCTGTCTACTCGTCTCTCACCACAACCTTGTCAGTACCGCTGTCTACTCGTCTCTCACCACAACCTTGTCAGTACAGCTGTCTACTCGTCTCTCACCACAACCTTGTCAGTACCGCTGTCTACTCGTCTCTCAGCACAACCCTGTCAGTACCGCTGTCTACTCGTCTCTCAGCACAACCTGAGAGTTTCAGTCGACATTCAACATGAAACTGGTGAGTTGAACGTTACTTTATAAATGTTGTGTTACACATTTTCTTGGAGATGGTTGACATATTAACACATTATATAACATTTATTAGTAAATGGTATATAACAGAATGGTATACTCTCAAAGTATTTATACAGAAAGGAGCATCTTACACTGTATATAGTGTGAGATTCTCCTGTATATACACAAATGTATATACACAAATAAAGGTATATCTCTACTTGTATATACACAGAGACGTACAGTATATCTCTCGGTGTATATACAAAGAGAGAGGTGTACCTATAAGTGTACATACACAAAGGTATACCTCGCAGTTTATAACTACAAAGTTTACGATAACTTTTGAAGCAAATATTAAAATACCTTTGATAATATGTAAGAGTCTTCTGCCTGAATTTTTTCTTCCTCCAAATTTTCGTTACTAACTTGACAAAGCCTCATCCTTTATTTTAAATGTTAAAAAATGGATGTATCCTAATAAGAGAATTTAAGTTGTTACTTGAGTGTAAAATAATGTGAATAAATTTTCCCCTTAAGATCATGTTAAATTTAACAAATATCTTTGGAAGGGGTTTAATACTTAATGAATGGTGTATATTACAGACAGAATATTATGAAATAAGTATATTTTATGTAGGTGCAAATTTTGAGACTCTGATCTCGGGTTCTAACCCCACCCGTGGTATGGTTTACAATAGGTAAAAATCATGGTTTTTTTTTTTTAGAATGAATTTTTATAATGATTTGACATTTCTTGAGTATTTGGGATTGAGTTGTCTCTGAATTCATTAATATTATCGCATTCGAGCATATAGTGTTGCAAGGTGTGACACTAGTCCATCTGACAGAGATGCTGATGCAGCCTGACAGAGGCGCTGTACTGGTAACCCAGCCAGAGCTGGCCGCTAGTCACATATAAAAGTCGATCTGTCTGACTTTTTGGGTTATCTAGATTCTCTACACATATGCTGCTATGTATGATAATCTATGTAACTGTATTTGTGTATACCTGAATTAACTTACTTGATTTTGTTGGTTACACCATATACATGTGGCTCCTCCTGCATGATAGAATGATGATAGATGGACTGACTGGTGTCAGTCTCCCTCAGTCTTAAATCAGTGAAGCATTATTGAAGTTCTCTTCATATTATTGTTCTCAAACTACCAGTTGACAGCCCAAGATTGTAATCTACTCCTTTCTTAAAGGCATATATGCCTTTGCCAGTTCATCAGTTCTATCATGCACATGAACACGATGGTAAAGACTGTATTGTCTACAATTCTACCATACCTGTGTCTGACTGTACTGTCTACAATCCTACTATACCTGTGTCTGACTGTACTGTCTACAATCCTACCATACCTGTGTCTGACTGTACTGTCTACACTCCTACTATATACCTGTGTCTGACTGTACTGTCTACAATCCTACCATACCTGTGTCTGACTGTACTGTCTACACTCCTACTATATACCTGTGTCTGACTGTACTGTCTACAATCCTACCATACCTGTGTCTGACTGTACTGTCTACAATCCTACCATACCTGTGTCTGACTGTACTGTCTACACTCCTACCATACCTGTGTCTGACTGTACTGTCTACAATCCTACCATATCTGTGTCTGACTGTACTGTCTACACTCCTACCATACCTGTGTCTGACTGTACTGTCTACACTCCTACTATACCTGTGTCTGACTGTACTGTCTACAATCCTACCATACCTGTGTCTGACTGTACTGTCTACACTCCTACATATACCTGTGTCTGACTGTACTGTCTACAATCCTACCATACCTGTGTCTGACTGTACTGTCTACAATCCTACCATACCTGTGTCTGACTGTACTGTCTACACTCCTACCATACCTGTGTCTGACTGTACTGTCTACAATCCCTACCATACCTGTGTCTGACTGTACTGTCTACAATCCTACCATACCTGTGTCTGACTACTGTCTACACTCCTACCATACCTGTGTCTGACTGTACTGTCTACACTCCTACCATACCTGTGTCTGACTGTACTGTCTACAATCCTACCATACCTGTGTCTGACTGTACTGTCTACAATCCTACCATACCTGTGTCTGACTACTGTCTACACTCCTACCATACCTGTGTCTGACTGTACTGTCTACACTCCTACCATACCTGTGTCTGACTGTACTGTCTACAATCCTACCATACCTGTGTCTGACTTCTGACAAAGACTTCATAATTATTAACATGACATAAAGTAATCGTTTATGTTATTTTGCAGATTCACTTGATCATGTTGGTTATGGTGACCATCTCTGTGTTGATGGGGTCAACTCAAGCCTTTCCTGACCCATTAGCTCTGGCTGGGCCTGCTGCTGAAGCTCTGGCTGACCCTGACCCCTTGGCCTAGCTGGCCCCTCGGCCCTATATGACCCCTGCTCATTTTGTCAATGTATAGACCCCAAGATCTGCGCTTAGACACTACCAATACAAAGAGTTGTGACAATATATATAATGTTTAAGGTCTATAATTAACTAACAAGGATTTTTTGAGAAAATAATACCAAATAACAAATGTTAAATGAAAAGCAACAATATTTGTCTATCAGTTATTAAAATAGACAATAAATATTTAAATAAATTCAATGATTTAATTAAATCTAAATCCTAAAAACTAATTCAATATTTCAACATCTTATACTAAGTAAATACATAAAAATACATACATATATATATATATATATATATATATATATATATATATATATATATATATATATATATATATATATATATAATATAATGAGATTAATAAGTTGAGGAAGCCTAGAGAACAAATGGATTTGACAGTTAAAAATAGGAGAGGAGAGTTATTAAATGGAAGTTAAGTATCAGGGAAGATGGAGAGAATATTTTGAGGATTTGTTAAATGTTGATGAAGACAGGAAGCTGTGATTTCGTGTGTAGGGCAAGGAGAATAACATCTTGTAGGAGTGTGGAAGAGCCAGTTGTAGGTGTAGGGAAGTTCGTGAGGCAGTGGGTAGAATGAAAGGGGGTAAGGCAGCTGGGATTGATGGGATAAAGATAGAAATGTTAAAAGCAGGTGGGGATATAATTTTGGAGTGGTTGGTGCTATTATTTAATAAATGTATGGAAGAGGGTAAGGTACCTAGGGATTGGCAGAGAGCGTGTATTGTTCCTTTGTATAAAGGCAAAGGGGACAAAGAGAGTGCAAAAATTATAGGGGAATAAGTCTGTTGAGTGTACCTGGTAAAGTGTATGGTAGAGTTATTATTGAAAGAATTTAGAGTAAAACAGAAAGCAGGATAGCAGATGAACAAGGGGGCTTTAGGAAAGGTAGGGGTGTGTAGACCAAGTGTTTACAGTGAAACATATAGGTGAACAGTATTTGGATAAGGGTAAAGATGTTTTGTGGCATTTATGGATTTGGAAAAGGCGTATGATAGGGTAGATAGGGGGCAATGTGGCAGATGTTGCAGGTGTATGGAATAGGAGGAAGGTTACTGAAAGCAGTGAAGAGTTTTATGAGGATAGTGAGGCTCAGGTTAGAGTGTGTAGGAGGGAAGGGGACTATTTCCCAGTAAAAGTGGGCCTTAGACAAGGATGTGTGATGTCACCGTGGTTGTTCAATATATTTATAGATGGGGTTGTAAGAGAAGTGAATGCGAGGGTCTTGGCAAGAGGTGTTGGGCTAAAAGATAAAGAAGCAAATACAAAGTGGGAGTTGTCACAGTTGCTTTTGCTGATGACACTGTGCTTTTGGGAGATTCTGAAGAGAAGCTGCAGAGGTTGGTGGATGAATTTGGTAGGTGTGTAAAGAAGAAAATTGAAAGTGAATATAGGAAAGAGTAAGGTGATAAGGATAACAAAAGAATAGGTGACGAAAGATTGGATATCAGATTGGAGGAGAGAGTATGGAGGAGGTGAATGTATTCAGATATTTGGGAGTGGACATGTCGGCGGATGGGTCTATGAAGGATGAGGTGAATCATAGAATTGATGAGGGAAAAGGGTGAGTGGAGCACTTCGAGTCTGTGGAGACAAGAACCTTGTCCATGGAAGTAAAGGGAATGTATGAGAGTATAGTTATACCAACGCTCTTATATGGGTGTGAAGCATGGGTGATGAATGTTGCAACGAGGAAGGCTGGAGGCAGTGGAGATGTCATGTCTGAGGTCAATGTGTGGTGTGAATATAATGCAGAGAATTCGGAGTTTGGAAATTAGGAGGAGGTGCGGGATTACCAAAACGATTGTCCAGAGAGCTGAGGAGGGTTGTTGAGGTGGTTTGGACATGTAGAGAGAATGGAACGAGACAGAGTGACTTCGAGGTGTATAAATCTGTAGTGGAGGGAAGGCGGGGTAGGGGTCGGCCTAGGAAAGGTTGGAGGGAGGGGTAAAGGAAGTTTTGTGTGCGAGGGCTTGGATTTCCAGCAAGCATGTGTGAGCGTATTTGATAGAGTGAATGGAGGCATATGGTTTTAATACTTGACGTGCTGTTGGAGTGTAAGCAAGTAACATTTATGAAGGGATTCAGGAAACCGGCAGGCCGGACTTGAGTTCTGGAGATGGGAAGTACAGTGCCGGCACTCTGAAGGAGGGGTGTAAATGTTGCAGTTTATAACTGTAGTGTAAAGCACCCTTCTGGCAAGACAGTGATGGGTGAATGATGATGAAAGTTTTTCTTTTTCGGGCCACCCTGCCTTGAGGAAATCGGCGATGTGTTAATAAAAATATATATATATATATATATATATATATATATATATATATATATATATATATATTATATTATATGATAATTGTAATCACGAACGAGTGGTATCGATCAATAACAACACTGCGACTAGCCAAGGACTCGAACCCATGTTGTTTTGGCCCGCCTCATGGTGAGCGAAAACCACATGACGCTCTAACCCACAGGACCACCAAATCCTACAAGAATCAAGCACCTAGCCAAGCTAGGTGTGTTACCTTGATCCGAGACATACGGTTGTGTGGGTGCCTCTGAGCTAATTTAATTCTACTCCCATTGGTGTATATATATGGTGTATATATATATATATATATATATATATATATATATATATAATATATATATATTATATATATATATATATATTATATATATATATATATATATTATAATTAGGTCACACTACACTGGCATACACATGCATATATATACATACACACATCTAGGTTTTTCTTCTTTTCTTAATAGCTCTTGTTCTTTTTATTTTCTCTATTGTCCATGGGGAAGTGGAAAAGAATCTTTCCTCCGTAAGCAGTGCGTGTCGTATGAGGCGACTAAGATGCCGGGAGCAATGGGCTAGTAACCCCTTCTCCTGTACAAATCTACTAAAAAGAAGAAGAAAAACTTTATAAAACTGGGTTGTCTGAATGTGCGTGGATGTAGTGCGGATGATAAGAAAGAGATGATTGCCGATGTTATGAATGAAAAGAAGTTGGATGTCCTGGCCTAAGCGAAACAAAGCTGAAGGGTAGGCGAGTTTCAGTGGGGAGAAATAAATGGGATTAAGTCAGGAGTATCTGAGAGAGTTAGAGCTAAGGAAGGGGTAGCAATAATGTTGAAGGATCAGTTATGGAAGGAAAAGAGGAATATGAATGTGTAAATTCAAGGATTATGTGGATTAAAATAAGGGTCGGATGCAAAAGTGGGTCATAATAAGCGTGTATGCACCTGGAGAAGAGAGGAGTGTAGAGAGAGAGAGATTTTGGGAGATGTTAAGCGAATGTATAGGAACTTTTGAACCAAATGAGAGAGTAATTGTGGTAGGGGACCTAAATGCTAAAGTGGGAGAAACATGCAGAGAGGGTGTAGTAGGTAAGTTTGGGGTGCCAGGTGTAAATGATAATGGGAGCCCTTTGATTGAACTTTGTATAGAAAGGGGTTTAGTTATAGGTAATACATATTTTAAGAAAAAGAGGATAAATAAGTATACAAGATATGATGTAGGGCGTAATGACAGTAGTTTGTTGGACTATGTATTGGTGGGTAAAAGACTGTTGAGTAGACTTCAGGATGTACATGTTTATAGAGGGGCCACAGATATATCAGATCACTTTTAGTTATAGCTACAGTGGGAGTAAAAGGTAGATGGGATACAAGGAAAATAGAATCAGTAAGTAAGAGAGGTGAAGGTTTATAAACTAAAAAGGAGGCAGTTAGGGTAAGATATAAACAACTATTGGAGGATAGATGGGCTAGTGAGAGTGTAGGCAATGGGGTCGAAGATGTATGGGGTAGATTTAAAAATGTAGTGTTAGAGTGTTCAGCAGAAGTTTGTGGTTACAGGCGAGTGGGTGCGGGAGGGAAGAGGAGCGATTGGTGGAATGATGATGTAAAGAGAGTAGTAAGGGAGAAAAGTTAGCATATGAGAGGTTTTTACAAAGTAGAAGTGATGCAAGGAGGGAAGAGTATATGGAGAGAAAAGAGAGGTTAAAAAGTGGTGAAGCAATGTAAAAGAGAGCAGATGAGAGAGTGGGTGAGATGTTATCAGCAAATTTTGTTGAAAATAAGAAAAAGTTTTGGAATGAGATTAATAAGTTGAGGAAGCCTAGAGAACAAATGGATTTGACAGTTAAAAATAGGAGAGGAGAGTTATTAAATGGAAGTTAGAGGTATCGGGAAGATGGAGAGAATATTTTGAGGAGTTGTAAATGTTGATGAAGACAGGGAAGCTGTGATTTCGTGTGTAGGGCAAGGAGGAATAACATCTTGTAGGAGTGTGGAAGAGCCAGTTGTGAGTGTGGGGAAGTTCGTGAGGCAGTGGGTAGAATGAAAGGGGTAAGGCAGCTGAGATTGATGGGATAAAGATAGAAATGTTCAAAGCAGGTGGGGATATAGTTTTGGAGTGGTTGGTGCTATTATTTAATAAATGTATGGAAGAGGGTAAGGTACCTAGGGATTGGCAGAGAGCGTGTATTGTTCCTTTGTATAAAGGCAAAGGGGACAAAAGAGAGTGCAAAAATTATAGGGGAATAAGTCTGTTGAGTGTACCTGGTAAAGTGTATGGTAGAGTTATTATTGAAAGAATTAAGAGTAAGACAGAAAGCAGGATAGCAGATGAACAAGGGGCTTTAGGAAAGGTAGGGGTGTGTAGACCAAGTGTTTACAGTGAAACATATAGGTGAACAGTATTTGAATAAGGGTAAAGATGTTTTTGTGGCATTTATGGATTTGGAAAAGGCGTATGATAGGGTAGATAGGGGGCAATGTGGCAGATGTTGCAGGTGTATGGAATAGGAGGAAGGTTACTGAAAGCAGTGAAGAGTTTTATGAGGATAGTGAGGCTCAGGTTAGAGTGTGTAGGAGGAAGGGACTATTTCCCAGTAAAAGTGGGCCTTAGACAAGGATGTGTGATGTCACCGTGGTTGTTCAATATATTTATAGATGGGGTTGTAAGAGCAGTGAATGAGAGGGTCTTGGCAAGAGGTGTTGGGCTAAAAGATAAAAAGCAAATACAAAGTGGGAGTTGTCACAGTTGCTTTTGCTGATGACACTGTGCTTTTGGGAGATTCTGAAGAGAAGTTGCAGAGGTTGGTGGATGAATTTGGTAGGGTGTGTAAAGAAGAAAATTGAAAGTGAATATAGGAAAGAGTAAGGTGATGAGGATAACAAAAAGAATAGGTGACGAAAGATTGGATATCAGATTGGAGGGAGAGAGTATGGAGGAGGTGAATGTATTCAGATATTTGGGAGTGGACATGTCGGCGGATGGGTCTATGAAGGATGAGGTGAATCATAGAATTGATGAGGGGAAAAGGGTGAGTGGAGCACTTCGAGTCTGTGGAGACAAAGAACCTTGTCCATGGAAGTAAAGAGGGAATGTATGAGAGTATAGTTATACCAACGCTCTTATATGGGTGTGAAGCATGGGTGATGAATGTTGCAACGAGGAGAAGGCTGGAGGCAGTGGAGATGTCATGTCTGAGGTCAATGTGTGGTGTGAATATAATGCAGAGAATTCGGAGTTTGGAAATTAGGAGGAGGTGCGGGATTACCAAAACGATTGTCCAGAGAGCTGAGGAGGGGTTGTTGAGGTGGTTTGGACATGTAGAGAGAATGGAACGAGACAGAGTGACTTCGAGAGTGTATAAATCTGTAGTGGAGGGAAGGCGGGGTAGGGGTCGGCCTAGGAAAGGTTGGAGGGAGGGGTAAAGGAAGTTTTGTGTGCGAGGGCTTGGATTTCCAGCAAGCATGTGTGAGCGTATTTGATAGGAGTGAATGGAGGCATATGGTTTTAATACTTGACGTGCTGTTGGAGTGTAAGCAAAGTAACATTTATGAAGGATTCAGGAAACCGGCAGGCCGGACTTGAGTTCTGGAGATGGGAAGTACAGTGCCGGCACTCTGAAGGAGGGGTGTAAATGTTGCAGTTTTATAACTGTAGTGTAAAGCACCCTTCTGGCAAGACAGTGATGGAGTGAATGATGATGAAAGTTTTTCTTTTCGGGCCACCCTGCCTTGGTGGGAATCGGCCGATGTGTTTAAATAAAAATATATATATATATATATATATATATATATATATATATATATATATATATATATATATATATATATATATATATGTATATTATTGTAATCACGAACGAGTGGTATCGATCAATAACAACACTGCGACTAGCCAGGACTCGAACCCATGTTGTTTTGGCCCGCCTCATGGTGAGCGAAAACCACATGACGCTCTAACCCACAGGACCACCAAATCCTACAAGAATCAAGCACCTAGCCAAGCTAGGTGTGTTACCTTGATCCGAGGACATACGGTTGTGTGGGTGCCTCTGAGCTAATTTAATTCTACTCCCCATTTGGTGTATATATATGGTGTATATATATATATATATATATATATATATATATATATATATATATATATATATATATATATATATATATTAGGTCACACTACACTGGCATACACATGCATATATATACATACACACATCTAGGTTTTCTTCTTTTCTTAATAGCTCTTGTTCTTTTATTTTCTCTATTGTCCATGGGGAAGTGGAAAGAATCTTTCCTCCGTAAGCAGTGCGTGTCGTATGAGGCGACTAAGATGCCGGGAGCAATGGGCTAGTAACCCCTTCTCCTGTACAAATCTACTAAAAAAGAAGAAGAAAAACTTTATAAAACTGGGTTGTCTGAATGTGCGTGGATGTAGTGCGGATGATAAGAAAGAGATGATTGCCGATGTTATGAATGAAAAGAAGTTGGATGTCCTGGCCTAAGCGAAACAAAGCTGAAGGGGTAGGCGAGTTTCAGTGGGGAGAAATAAATGGGATTAAGTCAGGAGTATCTGAGAGAGTTAGAGCTAAGGAAGGGTAGCAATAATGTTGAAGGATCAGTTATGGAAGGAAAAGAGGGAATATGAATGTGTAAATTCAAGGATTATGTGGATTAAAATAAGGGTCGGATGCAAAAAGTGGGTCATAATAAGCGTGTATGCACCTGGAGAAGAGAGGAGTGTAGAGGAGAGAGAGATTTTGGGAGATGTTAAGCGAATGTATAGGAACTTTTGAACCAAATGAGAGAGTAATTGTGGTAGGGGACCTAAATGCTAAAGTGGGAGAAACATGCAGAGAGGGTGTAGTAGGTAAGTTTGGGGTGCCAGGTGTAAATGATAATGGGAGCCCTTTGATTGAACTTTGTATAGAAAGGGGTTTAGTTATAGGTAATACATATTTTAAGAAAAAGAGGATAAATAAGTATACAAGATATGATGTAGGGCGTAATGACAGTAGTTTGTTGGACTATGTATTGGTAGATAAAAGACTGTTGAGTAGACTTCAGGATGTACATGTTTATAGAGGGCCACAGATATATCAGATCACTTTTTAGTTATAGCTACAGTGGGAGTAAAAGGTAGATGGGATACAAGGAAAATAGAATCAGTAAGTAAAGAGAGGTGAAGGTTTATAAACTAAAAGAGGAGGCAGTTAGGGTAAGATATAAACAACTATTGGAGGATAGATGGGCTAGTGAGAGTGTAGGCAATGGGGTCGAAAATGTATGGGGTAGATTTAAAAATGTAGTGTTAGAGTGTTCAGCAGAAGTTTGTGGTTACAGGCGAGTGGGTGCGGGAGGGAAGAGGAGCGATTGGTGGAATGATGATGTAAAGAGAGTAGTAAGGGAGAAAAGTTAGCATATGAGAGGTTTTTACAAAGTAGAAGTGATGCAAGGAGGGAAGAGTATATGGAGAGAAAAAAGAGGTTAAAAGAGTGGTGAAGCAATGTAAAAAGAGAGCAGATGAGAGAGTGGGTGAGATGTTATCAGCAAATTTTGTTGAAAATAAGAAAAAGTTTTGGAATGAGATTAATAAGTTGAGGAAGCCTAGAGAACAAATGGATTTGACAGTTAAAAATAGGAGGGGAGAGTTATTAAATGGAGAGTTAGAGGTATCGGGAAGATGGAGAGAATATTTTGAGGATTTGTTAAATGTTGATGAAGACAGGGAAGCTGTGATTTCGTGTGTAGGGCAGGAGGAATAACATCTTGTAGGAGTGTGGAAGAGCCAGTTGTGGGTGTAGGGGAAGTTCGTGAGGCAGTGGGTAGAATGAAAGGGGTAAGGCAGCTGGGATTGATGGGATAAAGATAGAAATGTTAAAAGCAGGTGGGGATATAAGTTTTGGAGTGGTTGGTGCTATTATTTAATAAATGTATGGAAGAGGGTAAGGTACCTAGGGATTGGCAGAGAGCGTGTATTGTTCCTTTGTATAAAGGCAAAGGGGACAAAGAGAGTGCAAAAATTATAGGGGAATAAGTCTGTTGAGTGTACCTGGTAAAGTGTATGGTAGAGTTATTATTGAAAGAATTAAGAGAAAAGACAGAAAGCAGGATAGCAGATGAACAAGGGGCTTTAGGAAAGGTAGGGGTGTGTAGACCAAGTGTTTACAGTGAAACATATAGGTGAACAGTATTTGGATAAGGGTAAAGATGTTTTGTGGCATTTATGGATTTGGAAAAGGCGTATGATAGGGTAGATAGGGGGCAATGTGGCAGATGTTGCAGGTGTATGGAATAGGAGGAAGGTTACTGAAAGCAGTGAAGAGTTTTTATGAGGATAGTGAGGCTCAGGTTAGAGTGTGTAGGAGGGAAGGGGACTATTTCCCAGTAAAGTGGGCCTTAGACAAGGATGTGTGATGTCACCGTGGTTGTTCAATATATTTATAGATGGGGTTGTAAGAGAGTGAATGCGAGGGTCTTGGCAAGAGGTGTTGGGCTAAAAGATAAAGAAGCAAATACAAAGTGGGAGTTGTCACAGTTGCTTTTGCTGATGACACTGTGCTTTGGGAGATTCTGAAGAGAAGTTGCAGAGGTTGGTGGATGAATTTGGTAGGGTGTGTAAAGAAGAAAATTGAAAGTGAATATAGGAAAGAGTAAGGTGATGAGGATAACAAAAAGAATAGGTGACGAAAGATTGGATATCAGATTGGAGGGAGAGTATGGAGGAGGTGAATGTATTCAGATATTTGGGAGTGGACATGTCGGCGGATGGGTCTATGAAGGATGAGGTGAATCATAGAATTGATGAGGGAAAAGGGTGAGTGGAGCACTTCGGAGTCTGTGGAGACAAAGAACCTTGTCCATGGAAGTAAAGAGGGAATGTATGAGAGTATAGTTATACCAACGCTCTTATATGGGTGTGAAGCATGGGTGATGAATGTTGCAACGAGGAGAAGGCTGGAGGCAGTGGAGATGTCATGTCTGAGGTCAATGTGTGGTGTGAATATAATGCAGAGAATTCGGAGTTTGGAAATTGAGGAGGTGGGATTACCAAAACGATTGTCCAGAGAGCTGAGGAGGGGTTGTTGAGGTGGTTTGGACATGTAGAGAGAATGGAACGAGACAGAGTGACTTCGAGAGTGTATAAATCTGTAGTGGAGGGAAGGCGGGGTAGGGGTCGGCCTAGGAAAGGTTGGAGGGAGGGTAAAGGAAGTTTTGTGTGCGAGGGCTTGGACTTCAGCAAGCATGTGTGAGCGTATTTGATAGGAGTGAATGGAGGCATATGGTTTTAATACTTGACGTGCTGTTGGAGTGTGAGCAAAGTAACATTTATGAAGGATTCAGGAAACCGGCAGGCCGGACTTGAGTTCTGGAGATGGGAAGTACAGTGCCGGCACTCTGAAGGAGGGTGTTAATGTTGCAGTTTTATAACTGTAGTGTAAAAGCACCCTCTGGCAAGACAGTGATGGAGTGAATGATGATGAAAGTTTTTCTTTTTCGGCCACCCTGCCTTGGTGGAATCGGCCGATGTGTTAATAAAAAAAAAAAAAAATAAATATATATATATATATATATATATATATATATATATATATATATATATATATATATATATATATATATATATAGAGTCTACCTGGAGAGAATTCCAGGGGTCAACGCCCCGCGGCCCGGTCCATGACCAGGCCTCCTGTTGGACCAGGCCTGATCAACCAGGCTGTTCCTGCTGGCCGCACGCAGTCCAACGTACGAACCACAGCCCGGCTGGTCAGGTACCGACTTTAGGTGCCTGTATATATATATATATATATATATATATATATATATATATATATATATATATATATATATATATATTATATTATTTAAAAAAAAAATATATCATATAAATATATAAATATATAAATATATATATAAATATATATATATATAAATATATAAAAAATATATATATATAAATATATAAATATATATATAATATAAATATATATATATATAAATATAAATATATAAATATAAATATATATATATATAAATATAAATATATAAATATAAATATATATATATATATAAATATATATATATATATATATATATATATATATATATATATATATTATATATTTATATATATTATTTATATACATATATTTATATACATATATTTATATACATATATTTATATACATATATTTATATACATATATTTATATATTTATATATATATATTTATATATTTATATATATATATTTATATATATATATAAAATATATATATATATATATATATATATATATATATATATATATATATATATATATATATATATATATATATATATATATATATGCAAGACAACCACTATGAAAAAAATAGAGGAATTCCAAGCGCTTTCGTGACTACTCACATTATCATAGTTCCTTGATAATGTGAGTATCACGACACTTAATCTCTATTTTCATAGTGTTGTCTGCATATTTTGATATCACCTGTTTACTGTGATCTTTTGCATATATATATATATATATATATATATATAAAATATATATATATATATATATATATATATAAATATATATATATATATATATTATAGGTAGTAGGTTGGTAGACAGCAACCGCCCAGGGAGAGTACTACCGTCCTGCCAAGTGCCAAGTGAGTGTAAAACAAAGCCTGTAATTGTTTACATGATGGTAGAGTGTTTTTGTCTTTTGCTGTCTCAAAAACATGCAAGATAAGGAGAGAGGACCAGCGGCAATGTGAATGACATAGCATCGAAAGACAATTCTGACCCAAAGTTGTTATAGCCACATCAGGAGGAAAACAACACTCAAGGACCAGGTAATCAGGCTGAGGAAGGAAAGAGGAAACTCATAAGAAATAACCAGATATTATAGAAGAGCTCATAGATTTAGGTGGAATTCTCAGTGGAGAAAAAGGCTTCCAGCAAATCGAGGCGATAGGGTACACCAGCAACTACTGGACATACTACATACCTGAGGTGAGCAAGATGTCAAATGTAGTCCCAATTTTAAGGAGAGAAAGGGAGAATTAAACTGTCATTGACATGTATAGTATGTAAAACCATGGAGAAGATTATTAGAAGAGTGGTGGAGCACCTAGAAAGGAATTGGCTATACATGACAATCAGCACAGCTTCAGGGACGGGAAATACTGTCAAAATCCTACGGGAGTTCTACTACAAGGTAACAAAAGTAAGACAGGGGGAGAGGGAAGGGTGGGTACACTGCATTTTTTGAGTGTAAGAAGGTTTTCGATAGTACCGCAAACGAGACTGGAACAAAAGCAAGAGGATTATTATTGTTATTATTATAATCAAAAGAAGCGCTAAACCACAAGGAAAGCAAGAGGAGCAGGCAGGAATATCAGGAAAAGCACTGCAGCGGATCAGGAATACTGACAGGATGGAAATGAGTGATGGTACATGAGGTGTCAGTAGACGCAAGTGTCAGTGGAGTTCCACGAGGGTCAGCCCTGGGGCCGGTGCAGTATCTTTATGTGAATGACATTATGGAAGGAATAGATTTGGGGGTTTCCCTGTTCGCAGATATTGATAAGCTAATGCGGAGTATTCAAGCGAGGATCAGGTAAGACCACAAAAGGATCTAGACAGGCTGTAAATCTGGTCCGACAAATGGCTCCTGAAGTTTAACCCCCCCCAAGTGCAAAGAACAAAGAAGACCGCAGTCGGAGTACAGGCTCGGAGATCAAAGGCCACAGACCCCAGCTCAAGGAAAAGCATCTTGGGGAGAGAATTATACCGAGCACATATCCTAAGGTACTCATTAGCAAGTAACTGCTAGCATATGGGCGCCTGGCAAACCTAAAATTAGCGTTTTGACATCTAAATAAGAAGTTTTTCACTACACTGTACATTATGTACGTCAGGCCCATATAGAAATATGCAGCACTAGTATAGAACCCACACCTAGTTAAAAAAAATTAAAGTGCAAAAGTTCCAACAAGATTAGTCTGGAGCTAAAGGGGGATGTCCTATGAGAAGAGGTTGAGGGAACTCAACCTGACGACACTGGAGGACAGGGAGATAGGGAACATGAGAATGACGTATAAAATACTGAGACGAATTGACAAGGTCCTACAACTCAGATGAGTCATAGGGACGTTGGAAGTATTTTTTTAGCCTTAGAGTTGTCAGGAAGTGGAACAATGTGGAGAGTGAAATAGAGGCAGGATTCATGCATAACTAAGAAAAGGTACGACAAGACTCTTGGAGCAGGGAGAGAGTGGACCTAGTAGCGACCAGCGAAGAGACGGGGCTAGAACTCGTGACTCGATCCCTGTAATTACATAGGTGAGTACACACACGCACAACAGGTCAAGTGTTTTAGCGACAAGTGCCTTTGACAAATGGTAAATGACTAACACAATTCTAAACATTCGTTAAATATTCCACTCAATTTCTTACTGTTCTAACTTATAACGTCATTACAGTGTAAACAGAGGGATATATTGCTTGTGGTTTGATGTGTTGTTTTAATGTACGTTTGCAACATGGTATCTGGGGCATTTGATCTAAAAACCTAGAAATAACATTATCACTGCTGGTCACTGCCCAGTCATTGCATACATAAACATGTCTTTGAGACATTGTTGCGCCAACGTTCAAAACTCAGTAGATATTATCTTCATATGGGATTCAGGCATAACAATTTAGACAGTTTGGGAAAAAATAAACTTAAAGTAAAATCTTAGTTTAATGCAGTAATTTCATAGATCTGATAAAAAGTCAGGCATGTAACTTATATACATTTACTGTATACTGATAAGACGTATATACAACAGGGAATCTTTTACAATACCTTACTTTATGATGTCTTAAAGTCTAGTTTCTCAAAAAGACTTTATAGCAGAATAATTACACATATAAACACAATCTTCTCTGTAATTAGCTAGTTTTATAACTTGAGGAATCAAATAGAGTACAAGTATTGCCCAGAATATACTATGGTAAGAAAACCAATTAACAACTTTCTAATAAATCCAGAAGGAGTGTTGACTGGTGGGCTGGTACAATCACACTGGTCCAAGCTGAACACCTTGCGTGGACGTTGGGTAGGTCACGTGACTCTGACCCGGCAAACACTAAACCAAATAGGGACAGGGGGAGGGGAGGTGTTAACAACAGCATAAAAGTATGTTTAGCCATACTCTTGGGGATTGGATCATTTCTTATTAATCTACCTCCTTTACATAAAACAGATACACATATCCAGCGAGTCTGGTTCGTGGCGAGGTGTCAGAGTGGGCGCCGGTGACGAGTGGGGTTCCACAGGGTCAGTCCTGGGACCGGTGCTGTTTCTGGTTTTGTAACGACATGACGGAAGGAATAGACTCGTGTCCCTGTTTGCAGATGATGTGAAGTTGATGAAGAATTCAATCGGACGAGGACCAGGCAAAATTTAAAAAGGGATCTGGACAGGTGAAAGGCCTGGTCCAGAAGTTTCTGGAGTTCAACCCCACCAAGTGCAAAGTCATGAAGATTGGGGAGGGCAAAAAACCCCCCAGACGGAGTACAGTCTAGGGGGCCAGAGACTAAAACCTCACTCAAGGAAAAAGATCTTGGGGGGGAAATAACCCCAGGCACATCCCCCTGGGGGGCGCACATAAACCAAATAACTGCTGCAGCCCCTAGAAAACCCCAAAGAAAAACATTTTGACATCTTAATAAGGAATCGTTCAGAACCCTGTACACTGTGTACGTTAGGCCCATCTGGGCAACAGCACCAGTTTGGAACCACACCTAGCCAAGGGTATGTTTGAGGAGGGGTTAAGGGGGAAATGACCTGACGACACTGGAGGACAGGAGAGATAGGGAGACATATAACACATATAAATACTGAGAGGTTGACAAGGTGGACAGAGACAGAATGTTCCAGAGATGGGACACACAACAAGGGGCACAGTTGGAAGTTGAAGACCAGATAACCAGGATGGATTCATCTGAGTAGGTCAGGAAGTGGAATCTTGGAAAGTAGTGGGGCAGGATCCATTAAGCTTAAAAGAGGTATGATAAGGCTCATGGCAAGGGAGTGACCCAGTAGCGGCCAGTGAAGAGGCGGGGCCAGGAGCTATGAATCGACCCCGCAACAACTAGGTGAGACATAGTGGCTTCTTACAGAAATAATTGTCAAACAGTAATAATAATAAAGGACGTTCATTTCCAATTTGGTAATAAAGGAAATGAACCAATTAATATTAAAAATAAAATTTGACAAGAGGAGATATAAACGCCAACAGACAACGCATTGCTGCGACTCATTATTCATGTATTATAGTGAACACCTGGAGTTTCCTGGAGAGGGTTGCGGGGGTCAACGCCCCGCGGCTCGTTGAGACCAGGCCTCGTGGTGGATCAGGGTCTAAGTAAGTAAGTAAGTTTATTCAGGAAAAACAAAATACATTTACACAGATTATCATACATAGCAGCATATGTGTAGAGAACCCAGGATAACCCAAAAAGTCAGACAGAGTGATTATTTCCATTGAGGTCCTTTTTGTATTAATAATTATACATTGTAGGATATATATGTTATTATATTATAAGGAATTGTTACTAGGAATGGAGTTTAGTTAGTTTGATATCTTTATTTCACCCCATCCATCCTTGGGGGTAGTCAAAAGATTACAGAGGTACATAATGGGTCCAGGGACTGGACCCCAAAGTTTTTGATAGCTGAGCAAGTTACAAAGGTAATGAACTCACAATTTACAAAGGTAATGAACTCACAAGCTACAAAGGAAACGAACTAACAAGCTACAAAGGTAATGAACTCACAAGTTACAAAGGTAATGAAACATGTAAGTAAATTTACTTACTTACGTTTATAAAGGTTCAATCATGAACAAATTAAAACTAATGAACAACACTAGTATACCCCGTCACAACTGTAATGAGTTCTTGGTGCAAATTTTAATTGTTGGGTCACCACACACACATATACATATACACATACATACAACACACACACACACAAACACACACATACACACACACACATACACACAACGTGTAAACAGGAAGGGCACTGGAATGGATCGGGAATACCTCAAGGGAGACAACAACGGGTCTGGGCGTGGTGAGGTATCACAGGGGCTGGACGAGCGGTGTACGCGGGGTCAGTCCTAGGACCAGTGTTATTTTGGTAAATGTGAATGACAGCGGACGGGATAGCTCAGAAGTGTCTTGTTCGCAGATGATGTGAAATTAATGGGGAGAATCACATCGGATGAAGACCAAGCAGGACTCCAAACAGACCTGGACAAGCGACATCTGGTCTAGCAACTGGCTTCTCAATTTAACCCCCAAATGCAAAGTCATGAAATCGGAGAAGGGCAAAAAGACCGCTGACAGAGTACAGGCTAGGTAAACAAAGGCTACAAATCTTCAAAGGAGAAAGCCGGGGTAGTATAACGCCAAGCCTCCGGAAAACACATCAACCAGATAACCGCGGCAGCATATGGGCGACTGGCAAACCTAAGATTAGTGTTCCGTTACCTTAACAAGGAATCGTTCAAGACACTGTACACCGTGTACGTCAGGCCCATACTAGAGTATGCAGCACCAGTCTGGAACCCACATTTTGGTCAAGCATGTAAGAAATTAGAGAAAGTAAAGGTTTGACAAGGCTAGTTCCACAACTCAGGGGACTGTCCTATGAAGAAAGGTTGAGGGAAATGGGGACTAACAACACTGGAGGACAGAAGGGTTAGAGGAGAAGATAACGACATACAAAATACTGCGGGGAATTGACAAGGTAGATAGTGACAGGATGTTCCAGAGAGGGAACACAGAAACAAGGGGACACAACTGGAAGCTGAAGACTCAGATGAGTAAAAGGAATGTTAGGAAGCACTTTTCAGCCATAGAATAGTTAGGAAGTGGAATAGTCTAGCGAACGATATAGTGGAGGCGGAACCATACATATTTTAAGACAAGGTATGATAAAGCTCATGGAGCAGGGAGAGCAGAACCCAGTAGCGGACAGCGAAAAAGGCGGAGCCAGGAGCTGAGTCTTGACCCCTGCAACCGCAATTAGGTGAGTACACATACACACACATATATACATACGCACACACACACACGAAATACAACAGGCCCAGTTTTCAATCGACATGTGCATAGGACAAAATGGTAATTAATACACATACACACACACACACACACACACACACACACACACACACACGTGGCAATGCTTTATTTACGGGGAGCAAAGTCAGGGTATTTTTCCAGAATGGTCTGTAATATAAAAGAGTTATTTAATTTACATGTGTGTTAGCTAAAAATAAAAATCATTCTCCTCCCTTTCTGTCGCTACATTCAAGGTACCTTTTGGCTCTCTTCTTGAATTTGGCTCATGCTATGACTGGCTTTGACACGGGGCAGACAGTCTGTTCCATTCCTTTATTGCTGTATAAAAAAAGGTGTTTGAAGCTCACTTGACTGTGGGTACTACAAAGTTGTGCTCTCTCCCCTAGTACTATGACTGCTTTGGTTCCCAGCCTTGACAAAATTGGCAGCAAGATATTCTGGATACTGTTTGTGAGCAATTTTATAAACTTGATTCAATTTAAGTTGTTTTACTCTGTCTTCAATGTTCAGCATACCCAATTGGTTGTAATTCATCCTGGCCTACATGTTCTCTTGGCCCAGGTCCAGGATGAATTTTTACCTTTTGCGGGGTTTTGCAGTTTATCTTTCATTTTTTTTGTCAAGGCAGAGTACCATGAAGAGAAAGGGTTAGTCCATATGACATTGTAAAAGGGGCCCAGACATAGGGTCCTGCGAGCCTCAGTAGGTAGACACTGTGCTTGTCTTGAGGAACTTCAGTCTGGCATTCCTTTTTTACTACACTGTTCCCTATTTCTCCTGACATGCATGAGTCAAAGGGGATTCCCCCGATATTTTTCTGAGGAAACTGAAGTGATGGATTCCCCATTACACCGGGCATTAAAATTATTTACCCTTCTCAGTTTATATTTCGTGCCAAAGAGATGGCTTCTGTTTTCCCGAGGTGTAAGTCTGTTTTCCCGAGGTGTAATTTTTTTTCAGGCCGTTACTGCTGGCCGCACGCGAACTGACGTATGAACCACAGCCCGGCTGGTCAGGATTTACTTTAGGTGCCTGTCCAGCGCCTTCTTGAAAAAAACTAGGGGTCTATTGGTAATCCCCTTTATGTATGCTGGGGGGTTTAACAGTCTTGGGCCCCGGACACAAGGGCACTTGATGTTTCTCTTCAGTATCCGAGCGCCTGGTTCTGGTCCCGGGTGTCTGACACCACAAGGAAGACCTCAGTCACATGACCAAAGTTCCAGCGGCGGGTCATCATATGACAAAACCCCCGTCAAGAAACACTTGGCCTGTTTCCTGACAATCTTACCTGACCTTGACTCACACCAGGTAACAAAGAAACAATTAGCCTAGTCCCCTTGTTTGGTCTTTATACAGTACGTGAGGTGGTGGCACATTTTTTCTACAGTAGGGAGCGATGGTGTCCACCCATCCTGTATAATGCTATGCTCTATTTTCTGGTCACAGTCTGTTTTTTTCTGCATGTCACTTATACACAGAATTGTGGCCCCTTTTCCCTTTTTTTTTTTTTTCAATCTTCATTTTCTCTTGCCTTTTCAATTGACTTCATTTCCTTTTTTTTTACTTTAATAAAACTGGGGAAATTGGGATTTATGCAGACCAATAACAAAGTGACCCTGGCTGCTTTCTTCAAAACGCTCATTGGCTGAAGACATTTTGAAGAGATAGACTTAAATATATTTACCATCATAAATTTTAAAATTAAACCGACATTTGCGCACCTACGCTCTTCAACTTCATTGTCCACCATCGTCGATTTAGGAGACATCTTCTTTTGAACGTTTTAAGCCAAGTAGCATAAGGTTTTGGGAAATTATCAGAGCTAATCCAAAAAACTGGGTTAGCAACCCTGGTCAAGGGCAGATGCACATGCCATTTGTTTCCGTTCACTAGCATTGTAATTTGAAGCTGACTGGGTGAGGCATTCTTGTGTTATCAGCGAAATAAAAACGAAAAAATGTATTAAGAAAAAAAATAAGATATAAGATTAGACAACAAGTAAATGTCCCCCCTTTTGGGGGTGCCTAATAAATTGAAGGTGAGAGCCGAAACTCTCACTCTTGCTGCTGTTGGGACTCTCAGACCAGGTGCCAGAAATTTTCATAAAGACTGTAATGCGGGCAGGCACTTGTTGATCAGTGCCAAGGCACTGACTGAATTTCCCTTTTACTGACAGCAAGTGAGGAAGATTATCTTATTCTGGCCGCTACTATACTAGCGTGTGTGTGTGGAAAGATAATGATGTATTGACTTAGTTCATTTTTAAAATTTTCTGCGAACTTGACCAAGACGTGTTTGACTACTCACCTTAGGTAGCTAAGTTCTTCAGGCAATAAAGCATGATAAATGTATTCTGCGATGCCAGAGTGAATGTTATTTTTGTTATTATTTTAAACCTTATATACATAAACGCATACATAGGTATAATATACATATCTAAAACTTGACAATATTATTATGGAACATAATTATACCTCAACCCCCTACCAATTAACCAAAAACCCCATATATATAATCACACTGAATCGAGTAGGACACTACAGGCAAACCATGAAATATGCTGGTTTACACAATATATAAGAACATAAGAATGGAGGAACACTGCAGAAGGCCTACTGGCCCATACAAGGCAGGTCCTTATCAAAACCACCACTACCTAAGAATTTACTCCCGTACTCACGACACTAATCAAACCCAGCCCCTCCCACTCATATATTTGTCCAATCTCTTTTAAAGCCACCCAAGGTCCTAGCCTCTATCACCCTACTCGGAAGATTGTTCACGCATCTACAACTCTGTTCGAAAACCAGTACTTGCCTATGTCCTTTCTAAATCTAAATTTATCCAATTTAAACTGTTATTTCTGGTTCTTACTTGTCTGATATCTCAGTATTTTATTAATATCTCCTTTGTTTATGCCCATCATCCACTTGTACACCTCGATGATATCTCCCTCATTCTACGTCTCTCCAGAGAGTGGAGATTCAACGCTCTAAGTCTATCTTCACGGGAGATTTCTTATACTGTAAATCATTTTAGTCATTCTTCTTGTATGTTCTCCAATGAATCTATATCCATCCTGTAGTAAGGAGACCAAACTGAGCTGTATAATCCAAATGAGGTCTCACTAGTGATGTATAGAGCTGTAAAATAACTTTGACTTCTGTTGCTTATACTTCTTGAAATAAACTTAGTAATCTGTTAGCCTTATTGCGCACACTTAGGCACTGTTGTCTTGGCTTTAGATTTCTGCTACCATGACTCCCAAGTCTTTTTCACATTCTGTATGATCAAGCTCTCTACTTCACCTAGTTTATAAATTCGAGGGATATTTTCATTACCAACGACTAGCACCTCACACTTGTCCACATTGAACTTCATCTGCCACTTTTCAGACCAAGACATTAATTTGTCCAAATCCTCCTGGGTTCACTGGTATCCTCCCCCAGAATGAATTATACGGCCTATTTTTGTATCATCAGCAAATTTAATATGTCACTTGCAATTCCTTCATCAAGGTCATTTATGTAAATTATGAACAACAATGGGCCTAAAACTGATCCTTGTGGAACGCCACCAGTGACTAATCCCATTCAGACTTGACCCCATTAATGTAAGTAAATTTTATTTCATTGCAGATTACATAGGTATTGGTAGTTACAATATAAACTGAGTGCAAGGAGAGTCACTGACATGCCATGGCATTAGGGGCAGCTTAATTTTAGTGACTTATAGACTATGTAATATTATTGGGAGGAGGAGGTGTTGGATTCACCGAATTCCCCGGGCCCCGGGGTTCACCGATGGCGCCCCGGCCCCCGGCTCTGGCGTGGAGGTCGGGAGACCTTCCCCATGGAGGATACCCCCATCGGCGGGACCACGACCCCAGGCCTACCCACATTCCCCACCAGCACGATGCATGGAGGTAGATAGATGCTAGGCCTCTCTGGTTGCCGCCTTCCCTAAGGGGAAGGGGGGGGTAAGAGCGCAGATGGTAGAAGCTCCAGCCTTGGCACCTACCCTGCCCTGGCTGGGATGGTGATCGACCAATATTAGAGAAATTTTTTGGGAGTTTATTCTAGTTAAGATTTGTTTTCAAATTACAATATGATGATATACTGTTAAAATTATTATATGATGATATTAGATTGTAACAAGTGTTTAGAGAATGGTAATATGAAATTGAGATTATCTTAAGGAAAATAACATTGGGATTTTTAAAAAGTTTATAGTATGATTATTTAGTTTTGGGTGAGTAGTGGTTTTTGGGGTAGAGCCTTAAATTGATTTTCAAAAGGTTATCTTAATATTTACTGGTAATGAATTCCAGATTCTGCCCTTTATGTGCAAAAGAATTTTTAAATAGGGGTTTATATGAACTAGGGGGATATCAAAAAGTGATCTGTGTCTTGTTGGTCATGGGTCCTATTAAAGTTGGTGAGGAGAATTTGAGTGGAGGGTTTATATTAGAGTGTAAAGTTTTATATATGTAGTAGGCACAAGAATAAGTATGAATGTTCTTTACGTTGAGAAATTTTAGACTTTTGAATAAGGAGTATGTGTCTAGAGTGGGAATTTGTTATCATTCTGACTGCAGCCTTTTGCTGGGTTATGAGTGGTCTAAGGTATTTAATGTTGTTGATCCCCATGCACAGATTCCATAGGTGAGGGTAAGGGTAGATAAGGAATGATATAGTGCAAGGGAGTGATTGTGGCAATAATAGCGTATCTTTGATAATATGCCTACTGTCTTTGAGATTTTCTTTGGGAAAATTTTTTGTATGTGTTTGGAATTTAAGGCTATGTCAAGGTGGGGTTCCTAGGAATTTTCCTCTGTGAGTCTTGTGATGGGGAACCATTGAGCATTATGTTAAGTTGAACATTTGGCTTTGCCTCCAAACTGTATGAAGAAGGTCTTGTCAGTATTGAGAGTAAGCTTGTTAGTCGTCATCCATGTTGATATTTTCTGTAATTCGGCATTAACAGTGTTGGCCAGTATAACTGAATTTGGGTGAGAGAAGACATATGTTGTGTCATCTGCAAATAAAATGGGTTTGAGAAGTTGTGATGCATTCGGTAGGTCATTTATGTAAATGAGGAATAGGAGTGGCCCTCAGGACACTTCCCCTTTAGGGACTCCGACGTAATTTGTTGTGTGGAAGAGTTCGCCCATTT
>WNWK01021477.1:0-34038 GCA_009830355.1 Cherax destructor
TTCCTGGTGGGCACCCTAGCACCTCACACCCTATTGTTCCCCATGACACTTTACTTTCCTGCAGGAAATATTTACTCTATTGCTTAGTTATCTGTAGGTTTCTGAGACTACTGTTCAGTGCATTTTCTGCAGCCTGTCATACAAATAGTTCGACCGTTTTCGCTTACATTACAGTTTGTTGACCTCTGCCGCTCTAAACAACTACAATGATATAGGAATACCGGAACCTATCGTTGGTAAAGACATTCAAACAAAACTGGAAACTATATCAATTATCTAAAGTCAGAAGCCACGAGAGGTTGCTACCTGTCCTGAGCTGTTTCGGGGGATTTTTTTTTTAGATTTTATTTAAAATACATGAATATACAGAATATAGAAATATATAATGTGTATGCACCTTAATTTTTATACATATGTAATGTCATCATATCCAATCTAGGGTCTACATATTCAGATGAGTTACATACAATGTTTTCCCTCTCGGCATTTATCAGTCATTATAATTATTTGCTGAACTGTGTATGCTTCCAAGATATACATATATTACCCTTTTTTATTGATACATTTAACCTTCGTGTTATGTTTAATCAACACTCCTCTGTACATTTCAATGTACTGTGCTTTAATTATATATTACAACTATTAATTGAACCTATGCCCTAACCTAATAATACAATATTATAATCAAAAGTTCAACAGATCTTTCCAACACCTACTATGCTTCTTCAACATGTACATACTCACTTAATACGTACATTTATTTACAGCTGCTGTACCAATACAGTATGACACCAAATTACTACCTAAAATTTTCTTCAATGAACATACCTCCCATGTATCGCTATGTATCATCTCCGACATATCTTGTATATCCTTGTATGATTATACATAACTCTTTAAATTACTTCACACTTATGTGTATCTACATGACACCATGTACCCGTGCACTCTACATGTACCCGTGCACTCTACATGTACCCGTGCACTCTATATGTATGATAAACCGTTGCTCCTCCATGTAAATTAATACAGTTAATGACACACCTCTTAGCATCCATACCTACATTCACTCTTCCACTTCCACCCTGACTATAACTACGTTAGTAGCTGTACTATACCACTTTACTGTAATGCGGCTTTTCATGTACCGACAGCTAATATCTTCTTTATCGATATTACATGTTTCCAGCTTAGTTATACAAACTCTACAATGCACTTACAACTTCTTTCCCCATCCACGCTACTTTCCCCATCCACGCTACTTTCACCATCCACGCTACTTTCCCCATCCACGCTACTTTCACCATCCACGCTACTTTCCCCATCCACGCTACTTTCCCCATCCACGCTACTTTCACCATCCACGCTACTTTCGCTCATGGTCACCTTGACACAGCATATTTACTACACAACACCTCCACCTCACTTTTCCTGCTTCATGCGAAGTAAACCTCCATGTTTCCCCTTACGTTAAGGAACCCAATGAGTCTGTCTCGGCCGTCTGCTGTAATGAATTTTTACCCCCACACATACACTACCACTTCCCTCCGTTTTACAGTATCCGTCGTCCCTTTTGCATCAAATATTTTCGTATTCCGTCCACCCTTGCCCCCCATCCCTTATCCTCTTGCTCCCTTGCTTGCACTCTCCACCCAACAAACCCTCCCTCCCCACTACCCTCCTCCTACACCCCCTTCCCCCCCTGTCAAGCCCTTTTCCAAATTATTTTACACTCCCAATAAGTCCCCTAAGCCCATCTCTTTGTATTCCTTAGAGAAAAACGTTTCCCATCTCCCCCCATATACACCCCTATTCCTATTTCTTGTTCTAATCATACTTCCTGCAATTGCTCTAATACGCTTCCTTGCCCCAGTTGCTTTTAACCTCCATGACACACACACATAGTCTACCATTAAGTACATTAATCCCTTCTCACCTGCTGTCTTATTCCATTTATATCCAAACTTATTGGCCTTAATACTGCTATCCCTCGTCCTCCCATTCTCCTTAATACTCTGCCCATCCATTCCTTACCGGCCTAAATCCTCACAAAAATATATTGCATACAATCCAGTTTTCTGATTCTCACACCTTTCACAACTCCGTCCTTGACAATTCCCATTCTAAATAACGCTGCTTTCGATGGCACCGCTCCATGTAAAAATCTATACATAAGTTCCCTATCTCTTGAGCTCAACATCAAACCCTTTAATCCTTCCATATATTATTCCAATCATACATAGGTATTCCCTACACCTTCTATTACACTCCTACCCCACCCAATCTTCTCCAGGGTACTTGCAGTTAACTTGTGAGAATTTTTATCACCATCATATTCCTCAATAAGTCCCAACACTGCCTCAACATTTTGCCTCCCACCACCTACCTAATTCTTCCGCCACTTTTCCCTCCCGTCCTGCCTCTATCCTCCCCATCTTATAACACATCTTTTAACATACATACATATTAATCTTCATTCTATTGTTATTAGCCCTAAACCCCCTCTCTACTCTATTTCTGACTATTTCCTTCTAATCCAAGGTCTTCCAAACTCCCAAATATATTGAAACACTTTAACCTCTAACTTGTGTATGTCCTCTTGCAACAATGGATATATCACTGCAACATGCCAAAGCTTACTATATATCAATGTATTTACCGCTATCACTCTCTGTAAGGTGAAATCCCTGGCCTCGATCCTAATAATCTATCCATTGCCAATTTCACTATCCTACCTGAATTCTCACATCGCGTTTCTGCTTCATTACTCAAATATATTACTCCACATATCTTATTTTTTCCACTATTACCCACCCATGCCTCTCACCCAACTTACCATACCTCCAATAACCCGATTTGGCCCCATTTACCCTCATTCCCATTGCTCTACAAAAAACCTCAATGATCCGTCCCACATTGTCCAATCCCTCCACGTTGCCTATGAGCCCAGTAGTGTCATCAATGTATCCCACTATCCCTGGCTCCCCACTCTCCTCCTCTACTCCCTCCCTCCATACTCCCTCCTCGACCAGTCTATAGAATGGATCTTGCATACACGCAAATAAACTTTGCGACAGAGGACATCCCTGCCTTAATCCCCTTTCCATTTGTACCACCCTCCCCACACGACCATTCACCTGCACTCATACACATGCTCCTTTATACACTGTTTCAATCCATCCTACCACTTCCTCTCCAAACCCCTGATGTCTAATGATCTCATATAGCACCTCCCTCTCCACACTGTCATACGCCCTTTGCCAATCTAACGCTAATACCCCCTCTACACTGCCCTCTATATACTTCCTTATTCTTTCGTGACCTCTAATCATGCTCCTCCCGGGTATCCCACACTGCCCTTCCACAATCACTCCTCCTAGCACTCGTTTTAACCTATTTCCCAATACTTTCGCAAAAATCTTGTAGTCTGCATTCATCATTGCTAAAGGCCTATAATTACTTATGGTTACTCCTGTTCCCCTTTTTTAACTAACACCACCACACCAGTACTTTGTTCAGTTCCTAAGCATCCCTCCTCCTTCATTGTATTTAATAGCTGTACCAATCATTCCCTCATTACATCCCAATGTATCCTATAAAAGTCATTGACTATCCCATCTATCCCTGGAGCTTTTCCTTTGCTTAATCCATTCACCACCTCCCATACCTCTTCCTCTCCCACCTTTACCTGTACTCCCTCCATAATCACGTCTCTCTCCGTTATACCTCCCCTATCACGTCTCCAATACTTCTCAAACCATTTGTCCACGTACACACCCATCGCCTCAGTCGTCCTTAACTCTTTCAGGGTCCAAGGCCATTTTTGGAAGGGGTGCACCAGTCCAAGAATTAAAAAAAAAAATCTTATTTTTTCTTATGAAATGGTAGAGAATCGTTTTCTGAAGGTAATAAAACAAAAGTACGAAATTTGATTGAAAATTGACGAAATTATGCTCTCCCGAATTTTGATGTGTGAGTGATATTTATGAATCAGCGATTTTGCAGATTTTGACTCCCATTTTAGGCCAATTACATTATTCCAGTCGACCAAAGTCTTAGCTATTTCACTAGCATTACTTCTATTCTATTGATTGAGCACAAGAAATCGCCCAGTCAACTGTTTCAACTACAAAATAAAGTGATTGGAAATTGGTAATTTAGCCAATTTAACTCAAAGTTCAAAATATTCCAATTTCAAAATAGGGTGCAGAATAAACAATGAAGGCATTCCTGGCACTAAACTAACATTTCCTCTGTTCATTAGTTATGTTTTCAGTCTTTACAAATGAATTCCATTTTTATTTTTTTATTCACATAATGAATTTTTATTCAAACCAAAAAATAGAAGATTTACTCTTATGAAATATTGTAATAATTGTACAAATAATATCACCACATTTGTGAATGTATATTAGACCCACCAGCTGGCGCGTATTAGATGTGTGTGGTCATTTGTTTACTCTTGAACATCGGCAAAAATTGAACATTTCCGCTACTTTGAGCTCAGTTTCAAGCCATTTCCAATACTAAAACCAATCAAAATCATCCCTATATCTGTAATATATCTTCCATTCTATCAAATGAAACCGGGAAATCGCAAATATAATTATAAAAATTATACGAAAAAAACACTGCAAATTCGCTGTTTTAATCGAAAATTACGGTTTCAGTTTTGTTTCTCTCATTATGCATTGTGTACTGCAGGATTTGTTTTATGTGGTGCACACTTACCACATAGATGTATTCTCTCATATCTAGGCCCAAATTTACCGCTCAAAACTTATCTGAGTGAGCTGAGCTCATGTTTGGATCCAGAACTCAAAGCCGTAGAACTACGGTAGCACGGACCCTGAAAGGATCGTTGCCCCTGCACATAACTCTCCAATCCCTCCTCCACTTCTATACAATTTACTGTCATACCTTCCCTCCTTTTCTTACATTTGCTTAAGACATACTTCGACGGTCTATCTCCCCATAATACATCATCCATCCCTGCTTTCAATCTACAAGCATCAAAGCATTCATTCTGTATTCCTCTCAGCCTTTCTTTCAATCCCCTTATTTCCTGCACTGTGTTAGGTCCATTCCTCTCATAACATCTGTACAGTAACCCCTCTACATACTTTTGCAACCCAAATGACCAGCACGCCTTCTCTCTCCCTAACCTTTTATAAAATCCTTTTATACCCTCTTTTGCCACTTTTTACCACCACACTATTAAACTTTCTCCTGACTCAACCTGTCTCTTACCTTGTTCCCACATCCCCTTCCACCATTGTGCAAAACTTACCTGCTTGTCCTCCCCACTCAACAACCTTACATTCAATTTCCAGTAGCCCCTATACCATCTAACCGCCCCTTCCCAATTTATGTCTACCATTACCCCTCTATGGTCTGAAAACCCAACATCTATCGTTTGTATACTTCCAATCACTACCTGATCTGACCCATAAATCCTGTCCAATCTAACTGCATATCCCTTTCGAAAGTATGTGTGCTCCCCCCCCCCGCCTACCACATCCTTTAACCCCGCACTGTTCAACACATCCCTTAAGACCCCTAACATATGTTCGCCGCTCGTGATGCCCTGCTGAATAGTACCTGCGACGATTCTCCCATCGAGACTCGTTTCCACTTCACCTTCTGACCGCCAGAGTGCAGTCATATGTAGACGACCAGTCTGAGGATGCTTAGACCATCCTCTGCTGTAACTTCAACTGTTGAGAGTATGACACTCGTCAAGCCGCAGTTAAGCCTGTCGGTAGGCGACTGTCAGCCTCGTGTCACAGCTTCAGTGAGCAGCCTGCACAAAGATGATGTCACTTTGACTGCTAGCCCACTCACTGCAGTAAGGTGTATGCTGTTATAACCTCCAAATGTTTCACCGAGTTGTCTCTGCCATGACTCACTCCACACTCGCCAGCAGTGACAGCCCCAGTGACAGTACCAGTCGAGAAATGTCCTCCTGAGTCGTTTGCCAGAAGAAGTCCTGCCCAGTTGCGACTACTGATGACGCCTCACTTGAGGGCACCAGTTCAGTGAACCCTGCAGCTACTACTACAATGTTTGCTTCACCGTCCCAGAGGAGACCATACCCTGTTACGTCACAGCTCAACCGCAGCGATGTCTCCTGTGTTGTAGTATCTGTCCAGATGCAGGAAGGCGTGCAGTGATGCCCATTGACGCTCACTGCCTTAGGCCACAAAGTACACCTTTTTTTTCTTCCCTCTCTGTAGGAAGTTTTTTTTTCCATGTCCACATGTTTATGTATATATGTTTTTATTTTGTGTTCTATGCCCTGTTCTTGCGAGAGAGAGACCAAGATTTTTTTACTACCAGTCATGGTCAGGGTCGACCATGGGTGCTTGGCCGAGGGATGTAGACAGCCTGTACTGTCTGCATAGACAGCCTATGCTGTGTGCCAGCTGAGTTCATGTTTCGCGCCATGCTCATGCTGCCACCTATAGGCTCATACCCACTTCAGTCTGCTCAGACCTGCCTCTCTCTCACTTACTCAACGGCCTTGACTCAGTAAACAGGCCTACTCTCCTCTTTCCCTCGCGGGCATGGCCCTCCCGGGACATGGGCACAAACACACTAAGTGTACCCTCACTTTATTTGCAAATAAAGTAAGAAGACTCCGAAGCCTTATCATTTCAACCGCAATTGCAGCAGAACGACGACATAATAAACACTAGAAAACAGAAATGAATGGTTGTCTAGGCCAATTGGCGTAAATTGCTGGCTAGACAGATACTGCAAGGAACTTACAATCCCATTCATTGACAACTGGGACAACTTTTCAAGGCTTTCTCAAGCATTTTCTGAAAAATAAAATTTTCTAGATAAAATATACCTATAAGTTAGCTGCTTCAAAATAAATAATAAAAATTGGCTTACTTTTCCTGTAAAATTCAATTGCAGCAGAAAGTCCATGGGTGCCTCTGCACCCAGATTTGACAGTTTAGACATCACATTTAACACTTTCACCATCTGGGTGCCTCTGCACCCAGATGTGACAGTTTAGACATCACATTTAACACTTTCACCATCTGGGTGCCTCTGCACCCAAATGGTGAAAGTGTTAAATGCAACCAAAACATTCTAAACCAAAACACACATGCCATACCCAATGCCCCATCCACCTCATTACAAACTCCTCCTTCACAGCAACAACCCATAGTTCCTCATCAAGTCTCCCACTTTCCCAACCCCAATGTACCCCCCAGACCACAGTTTTAGAAAAGAAGTTGAAGGTTTGGAAAACAAATGCAGACAAATGCACACAAATAAGTGTGAAGAGTGTCACGAAAGAATCAAGGAGACATCCCCAGACATAATAGCACTCACAGAAACGAAACTCACCAGGATGATAACAGAAGCAATCTTTCCACCAGGATATCAGATCCTCAGGAAAGATAGAGTGAGCAGAGGGGACAGAGGAGTTGCATTGCTCATTAAAAACTGGTGGATATTTGAGGAAATGGAAGGAATGGATGGAATGGGCGAAAGGGACCACATAGTACGAACAATCCAGTCTGAGGGCCATAAGGTGGTAATTGCTGTAATGTACAACCCACCACAGAACTGCAGGAGGCTAAGAGAAGAATTCAACGAGAGCAACAGAGCAATGGTAGACACACTAGACGAGATGGCCAGAAGAGCTCACATGGGGAGAGCAAAATTACTAGTTATGGGTGATTTCAGTCACAAGCAGATTGACTGGGAAAACCTGGAGCCCCATTTGGGTCCTGAAACATGGAGAACCAAGATGATGGATGTGGTACTGGAAAACCTCATTCATCAACATGTTAGAGACACTACCAGAGAGAGAGAGTGAGGATGATCCAGCAAGACTGGACCTAGTATTCACCTTGAGTAGTTTGAACATGAGGATATCAAGTATGAAAGGCCCCTTGGAGCTAGTGATCATGTGGTTCTGTGCTTTGATTACATAGTTGAACTGCGAGTGGAGAGGGTAGCAGGAATAGGATGGGAAAAACCAAACTGCAAAAGGAGGGACTACACAGACATGAGGAACTTCCTGCAAGTCGTTCAGTTGGAGAGAGAATTGGCAGGAAAAGCAGTAACAGAAATGATGTACTATGTGACAACAATGCAAGAAGGCAGAGAAGTTTGTTCCCAAGGAAAACAGAAATAATGGGAAGTCCAGAACATGTCCTTGGTTCACCTAAAGGTGTAAGGAGGCAAAAACCTAAGTGCACAAGAGAATGGAAAAAGTACAGAAGACAAAGGAACCAAGAAAATTAAGAGATAAGCCGAAGAGCCAGAAACGAATATGCACAGATGAGAAGGGAGGCTCAGCGACAATACGAAAATAACATAGCATCGAAAGTCAAGTCTGACCCAAATCTGTTGTATAGCCACATCAGGAGGAAAACAACAGTCAATGACCAGGTAATGATGCTGAGGAAGGAAGGTGGGGAGTTCACAAGAAACGACCAAGAGGTATGTGAGGAGCTCAACATGAGATTTAAAGATGTATTTACAGTGGAGACAGGAAGGATTGCAGGAATTCAAAATAGGGAGGTACGCCAAAGAGATGGTGACAAGACAAAATCTCTCCATGGGTCCTTAGAGAGGGAGCAGAGATGGTGTATGTGCCACTAACAAAAATCTTCAACGCATCCATTGAGGTATTGAAGATGTCAAATGTAGTTACAATTTTTAAGAAAAGAGACAGACACGAGGCATTAAACTACAGATCTGTGCCACTGACGTGTATAGTATGCAAAGTCATGAACAAGATCATCAGGAGGAGAGTGGTGGAGCACTTAGTAAGACACTCGCTTATAAACGACAACCAACACGGTTTCAGGGAAAAAAATCCTGTGTCACAAACCTACTGGAGTTTTATGGCAAGGTAACAGAAGTAAGACACGAGAGAGAGGGGTGGATAGACTGCATTTTCTTGGACTGCAAGAGGGCCTTCGACACAGTTCCTCACAAGACGTTAATGAAAAACTTAAAGGATCAGGCACTCATAACAGGAAAGGCACTGCAATGGATCAGAGAATATCAGACAGGGAAGCAGCAACGAGTCATGGTACGTGACGAGGAGTCATATTGGGCGACTGTGACGAGCGGGGTTCCATCTATGCTGTTTTTGGTATATGTGAATGACATAACGGAAGGGATAGATTTACAAGTGTCCCTGTTTGCAGATGATGTGAAGTTAATGAGGAGAATTAAATCAGTCGAGGATCAGGAAGGACTATAAAGAGACCTGGACAGGCTACAAGCCTGTTCCTGCAACTGGCTCCTTGAATTTAACAATGCCAAAATGTAAAGTCATGAAGATCGGGGAAGGGCAAAGAAGACATCAGACAAAGTATAGTCTAGGTGGCCAAAGACTGCAAACCTCACTCAAGGAAAAAAAGCTTGGGGTGAGTATAATAACGAGCACATCTCCTGAGGCGCACAGCAATCAGATAACTGCTGCAGCATACGGGCGTCTGGCAAACCTAAGAAAAGCGTTCCGATACCTCAGTAAGGAATCGTTCAAGACTCTGTTCACCATATACGTCAGGACCATATTGGAGTATGCAGCACAAATTTGGAATCCACACTTGGTCAAGCATGTCAAGAAATTATAGAAAGTGCAAAGGTTTGCAACAAGACTAGTCCCAGAGATAAAGGGATTGTAATACGAAAAAAGGTTAAGGGAAATCGGCCTGACGACACTGGAGGACAGGAGGGTCAGGGGAGACATGATAATGACATATAAAATACTACAAGGAATAGACAAGGCGGACAAAGACAGGATGTTCCAGAGATGGGACACAGAAACAATTGGTCACAATTAGATGTTGAAGACTCCTATGAGTCAGAGAGATGTTAGGAAGTATTTCTTCAGTCATAGAGTTGTCAGGAAGTGGAACAGCCTAGAAAGTGACGTAGTGGAGGCAGGAACCATACATAGTTTTAAGACGAGGTTTGATGAAGCTCATGGAGCAGGGAGAGAGAGGACCTAGTGGCAATCAGTGAAGAGGCGGGGCCAGGAGCTATGACCCGACCCCTGCAACCACAAATAGGTAAGAACGTACACACACACACACACACACACACACACACACACACACACACACACACACACACACACACACACACAATCACCGTTTTGTAGACTACCCAAGGATGCTGCCGGGGTTCTTCTTAGATTCGCCTGTATTGTCCTGGCTCAAGTGTTTTCCAGATAGTGACCCGACCATGGTTCCCTGTCATGGGAGTGTCTAGGCTAGAGGTACGAGTACCTCATCATGGTAGTGGATGATGTCAGGAGCAGAGGTAGCAGCACTACAGGATCGTTTTGGAGCCACACCCCAGCTTTCGGCCACTGCCCGAACGCTGGGGACACTCAATTTCATAATGAATGGTCGGTGAAGAATGGTTAGAGAGGTTATGCCATTTTTTATGTATCTGAATTTTGCTTTTGAGACGTGTTTGATCAGGACCTTTTGGAGAGTGTTTGTTATATATGTTTCGGTGTCTTTTAGCAGTTCTTGAAGTGTGTATGGATCTTTATAGATGGTGGTGAACTTGACAGCCCTGTCAATATATATATATTTATATATATATATATATATATATATATATATATATATATATATATATATATATATATATATATATATATATATTATATATATATATATTACTAAAATATCTCGCCAGATGAGCATGGCAATGAAATATTCACTAACACTGATCATCTTGGCAGGACTCGACAGCAGACTTGACAGGAACGGGCTTTACGCGGGCTGTACCACACTGACAGTGCCTTGGATCAGCTCAGCTAGACGTGGTGATCAAGGCACCCAGCCTCAGGCAGTGTGGCTTACAGCAGGTGGCTTACAGCAGGCAGGTGGCTTTACAGCAGGTGGCTGTAAGCCACCTGCCTGAAAGCTGGGTGCCTTGGATCAACGTCTAGCGTGAGCTGGATGCCAGGTATTGGTCCAGTGTGGTACGGTCGGTAAAGCACTGCGTTCCTGTCACAAGTTCGTAGGGTCGAGTCTCCGTCGGCCAGAGATCAGTGTTATATATATATATATATATATATATATATATATATATATATACGTATATATATATATATACAGTGGTCCCTCGGTTTTCGTGCATCTCCAAACTCGAACATTTATGTAAGTGTATTTTCGTAAGTGCTGTTGCAAGTGTATTTTTGGGGGTCTGAAATAGACTAACCTACGTGACATTATTTCTTAAGGAAGTAAATTCGTTCGGTAAAGGCACTTGAGCAGGCTTCTGGGATGAAGTTTTTCGTTAACTGAGGGTCCACTTTATATATATATATATATATATATATATATATATATATATATATATATATATATATATATATACGTGGCACTGGCATGGCAAGACGTGTGGCAGGCTAGCTGCGGGATTTTCAAGGATAACTCCTGTTCAAAGAGGCTCACCAGTGCACCGGTGCACCGAGAAGACATTCCAGTGCATCGTTTCAACGTAAATAGTGGAAGTGTTATACAGTTTGTGAAGGTTGATGAGTGGTGGTAATGTGGAAGATGGCCACTGAGGGTGGGGGAGAATAAGTCCTACACTGTGTGTGAGTGTCGGCCAAGATTATCTTGTATACAAACCTCGAAAAGCTTTCATAAACACTTCTACCTCCAGCACCATGCGTCATGTTTCCACTTAACTTAGAAATGATTACCTATCGATGCATGGAATAATTAGAGGCATAAGTTATGGAAAAACAATGTGGTGTTAATGTTAACGAGGTAGTGACCAGTCAGTGCCCCCTCCCCCACGCCACGGGGGAGAGGAAAGAGGCGAGGTGTGTAGGTGAAGATGAGGGAGTACACTGGGGTTCAGCAGTGCACATACCAACATCATTCAAGATGTGCATGGGAAACAGTTAATGTTGTGTGTATTGTAAGACTGTAAACAATACATAGTGTGCAAGTCCATGTGTACCATACTCCACTCACCCCTATCCCCGGGCTACCTTCCACCCAACAACCTGGGCCTCCCCCACCTAAATACCTGTGCCTCCCCCACCCAACTCCCAGCGACACCCCTACAGAGGAAGGCAGTTTTACTCTCACAGCCCCTCATGCCCCACCAGGCCACCACGCTCAGGTTCACTACCTTCCAAGTTCTACACTTCCACGCACCATACCACCCAGCATGCCAGTCAGGAGGAAGCGAGCAGCCAGGGAAATGGCACGGCTGGCAATACTAGGAGAGGCAAGTGTCGGTCGTGTTTACAGCTTCGTTGTCTCAACTCTAATGGTTTCCTCTGCAAACACGGTAGCTGCCTGGGTTCAGGATGTCCTCTTGTGGAACGTGGTGACCCAGAGCCACTTCAGACACCTTAACCCACTCCAACAGATCTAATCTCACCAGATAATATCTTGGAAGCAAAGCAACAGGTACCAGGACACTCAGACATATTCCCAAAGCAGCCCGTTCACACGCAGTTGGGAAACTTACGGACCTCTTAAAAAAAGTAAACGATGGTTCCACTATCCTAAATGCTCCACCAATCTTCAAGGCATGGCAAAACTTGCTACTTTTTGGCAATGTCTGCTTAGCTGTACCGGAAATTATTATTATAATAATCAAAAGAAGCACTAAACCACAGGGGTTATACAGCATGGCTGGTCAGGACAGGATGCAGGGAGAATGGATTGTAAGAGGGAGATGGATGATTAGTAGGGTATGGAGTGCAGCAGGAGAGTGGATAGTGCAGGGATAGAGGGTAGCAAGAGATCGATGTAGAAGGGACTGAGGGGAGTGCTAGAGGTATAATCTTCAGAGTTTGTGTAGTAAGTCAGTTTCTGTCAAAAAGTCAACGAGAGAGTCAGGATTAAAGGAGGGTCCATCAACAAGAAGGGAAGGTAAAGAAAAGGCCGCAGAGCGAAGACGCCGTTGGAGGTAAATTCTGCGTGCTCGTTGATAAAGTGGACAGTCCAACAGAATTTGTCGAACAGATACTGGAATCTGACAATGCTCACAGAGAGGGGCAGAGAGCCTCTCCATGAGATACCCGTGAGTAAGACGAGTGTGGTCGATGCGAAGACGGGAGAGTGTAGTTTCCCAACCCCGACATTGGTGACAACAAGAAGGCCAGAAACCTATACTCGGTTTAATAGAATTAAGTTTGTTATTTAGCAGGTCAGACCAGCGTTGTTGCCAATGGGTGCGAAGGTGGGTAGCAATGACCGCAAAATAGTCCGTGAAAGGAACACCTCTATATGAAACTGGAAGGTCATGTACTGTATGTCAACATGACCAGGGACCCAACAAAAAACAATATCTTTGTGCTTGCTAGAGATACGGCGTAACCAAAGTTGGATACAAAGAACTAGGGGGTGAGGTGTATCAATTTTACGGATAGCCTGTAAAGCACTAAGGGAGTCTGAAACGACCACAAATGGTGACACAGGCATAGATGCAATACAGATAAGTGCCACAAGAATGGCATACAATTCAGCCGTAAATATGCTAGCCATAGGTAGTTGGGCTTTCGCGCAAGGTAGAGGAATAGTACAGACATGGACAGCAGGAACTTCCCAAGGGGGTAGGGGAAAGGGAGATGTCACATGAATGTATAAAGGTGGTAGTTGAAGGGAAGACAAGAGTGAATGTAGATGAAGAGAAAAGGGACGAAGTAAACAGGGGCGACGGACAAATAAAGAGTGCCTACTAACATCTGTGACAATCCTATACATGGAAGGATTGCGGAGGTCATGGGAGTGAACATAATAGCGAATGCAATGTGCATCACGACGATCGGACAAGGATGGAATGTTCGCTTTTACATAGAGGCTCTCAACCGGGGAAGAACGAAATGCACCAAAGCATAAACGCAATCCCTGGTGATGGATGGGATTAAGGCTAGAAAGATTAGCAGGGGAGGCCGCCAAATATATCTGGTCACCATAATCGAGTTTCGATAAAATTGGGGCATAATGCAGGAAGAGGAGAGTGCTACGATCAGCCCCCCATGAAAGATGTGTGAGGGTTTTTAGGAGGTTCAGCTGGCTATGACAAGTTGCCTTCAGAGAGGTAATGTGAGGTTTCCAGGACAATCGACGGTCAAACAGGAGGCCGAGAAACCTGACTGTATCACGTTCTGGGATACGTGAGCCGTATAGGTACAACGGATGATCAGAGACCACTGAACGTCTAGTAAACATAATTTGATGAGTTTTGCCACTAGAAAATTTAAACCCGTGAGTGGTGGCCCAATCGGAAACTCGGTTGATGGCATGCTGGAGGGAAACTGCAATGAGGTGACAGTCAGCACCCGCACAAGCTATAGCAAAGTCATCCACATAAAGCGATGACCAAATATTGGATGAGAGAACTGATGCCAGATTATTTATATCAAAGAGAAAGAGTGTTGTGCTCAAAACACAACCCTGGGGGACACCTTCAGCTTGGACAAAGTCCGGGGAAAGCTCATTACTAACCCGGACACGGAAATGTTTTTCAGTTAAGAAAGCCTTAAGCAAAAATAGTAGATTGCCTCGGAGGCCTAAGGAGTGGGCCTGGGTCAAGATATTATACTTCCAAGTTGTGTCATAAGCCTTCTCAAGATCGAAAAAGATGGCGATAACCGAGTGGTTATTGGCAAAGGCATTACGAATATACGTATCCAAGCGCAGTAAGGGGTCAATGGCAGAACGGCCCTTACGAAAGCCATATTGACTAGTGGAGAGGCTACTGTGCGTCTCTAAATACCACATCAAATGTCTATTAACTAGACATTCCATCACCTTGCAAACTGCACTGGTAAGAGCGATGGGACGGTAGTGGGAGGTATGTCCCGTAGTTCCCGGTTTGCGAAAAGGGAAAACAATAGCAGACTTCTACAGTTGGGGAATAACTCCTTGCGACCATATAAGATTAAAGAGTCGTAAGAGGACAGTAAGAGCAGACTGATGTAAATACTGTAGCATACAAATATGTATGCCGTCTGGCCCAGCTGCCGATGATCGGCAAGCAGAGAGTGTTGCCTCCAGTTCTTGAAGGGTAAAAGGCACATTATAAAATTATTCTCTGAGAGAAGAAAAATCTAAGGGCTTTAACTCGCTGGCAGACTTAGAAGAAAGGAACAAGGGGCATAGATGGAGCCCCTGAGAAATGCGGACCAGATGATTACCAATTTCAGTGGCAACGGCAAGAGGGTGTGCTATATCGACACCGGCAACCTGAAGAACAGGAGCCGGATCGGGGGAAAATTTACCACTCAATTTCCGCACTTTTTTCCAGACTGCACTCATTGAGGAAGCCGAAGTGACCGTAGAAACGTAACCTTGCCAGCAAGTGCATTTAGCGTCACATATGACATGGTGAGCAATTGCTCTCTTCTGCTTAAAATCAAGGAGTCTCTCTGTGGTTCTGTTATACCGATACCTGCCCCATGCAGCGCGTTTCAAACGCACTGCTCGAGCACAATCAGGAGACCACCAAGGCACGCACTTCTGAGAATGCTTTCCCGAGGTTTGGGGGATAGAATGTGAAGCTGCCGTGAAGACGGAGAACGAAAAAAGATGTAAAACCTCATCAATGGAGAACGAGGAAGGAACCTCATGAAAGGCAGTAAGATGTGCATAAAGGTCCCATTTCGCCCGGTCAAATTGCCAGCGTGGGCTACGAGGAGGTGGAGAATACGAAGGGGACCTAAGGATGATTGGGAAATGATCGCTATCATGTAAGTCCGGGAGGACAGACCAGGTGAAGTCAAGGACGGTTGATGAAGAGCAGATGGAAAGATCGATGCAGGAGAAAGAATGAGTTTGGGGATTAAAAGGGGTAGGAGTACCTGTATTTAAAACATGGAGGGGGAGAGAAGGAAGAAATGCCTCCAACTGAACGCCACAGGAGTGCGACCCTCCCCAAACAAAATGGTGTGCGTTAAAATCGCCAAGTAATAGAAGGGGTGGCGGCAAGGAAGAAACCAGAAAATCAACATCTGGGATAGACAAAGCTCGCAAAGGGGAGAGATATAAAGAACAGAGTGTATTCCACTTATTCAAGTGGATACGGGCTGCGGTGTAATGTAGAGAAGAATAAACATAGAGCTGACGATATGGAACACCAGTGCATATAAAAAGAACACTTTCGTTAAAGGTTCCATTGGAAAAAGGATCCGATGAATACAACAAATCATATCCTGAAAAGGGCCGGATAACAGAGGATTGCAATTTGGGTTTTTGCAAACAGACACCAACAGGGAAAAACTGGGAGAGTAACACCTAAAGCTCACCCCGGTTACCCCTGAGGCCTCAGATATTCCACTGCAAATAAGCCATGATTTATGGAGAGAAAGATATAAGTCGAAGTTTGAGGTATCTATGGACTAGGGTTAGAAAAGTCAACGTGTGGAGGAAGCAGAAGATCTGTAATCAGAGAAGAAGTGGGATGCTGTGAAGGAAGGTGGGGTGTAGACGGAGAAGAGAAAGGAGGGGGAACTGGAGGTGGAGTAGTGTCCATCAATGTTCCAGTCTCTGTAATATATTCTGCAATAGCTTCATGTGTTTCGGAAGACAAAGATGCAGAATGGGGGACTACATTAGAAATGGAAGGAGGAGGGTGAGCAACCATCGGGTAGACTATAGACTGTACTAAAGTAGAGGGCGAGGAGATGGAAGAGGAAACTGTCACAAGGGCTTGGGAGAGGACAGGAGTGGAAGTGGCCTGGGGCAGGACAGTCAAGGAAGGACCGTGGGAGGGGACAGGGGATGAAGATATTGAACGAGGAGAAGGATGAACCTCCACACACGTTACAGAACTAGTCGGAGGTGAAGAACCCGGCAATGGGAATTTTTTGCCGTACTTATGAGAAGAAGGGGGACGCTGAGGATTAGGTGGTGAACGAGGGCATGTAGACACAGAACTGTGCGAGTGAGTAGAGGAAGGGGTGTGGACAGTATGGGATGCCGAGGTAGGGACCTCGGAGCCAAGAACAGCAAAAGGATTCGAGACAGGGGTGACTGAGGATGGGGCGACCACAGAGGAAGCCGCGGAAGTTGGGACCCCACAAGTGGGGCGACGTTTAGCAATGCGAGAAAAGGAAATACGGGGAAGTCTCCCTTGAAGTCGTAGATGAGAGATGGCCATAGCATATGAGAAGCCTTCCGCCTCTTTGAGACAACGGATTTCTCGCTCATTCAGGTAAACCTGACAATAGCGAGAGTACGATGGATGCGCCTCATGACAGTTAAGGCAAGAGGGAGATAGATTACAAGAAGGACTGGCATGGTCGTCAGCACCACAGATGGCATTCGGCCATGGACCTGCAATATTTCGCTGGATGACCAAAACGCCAGCAGTTTCTACACTGTTGCAGTGTAAGGGTCACCTTTCGAACTTGTAAACGTTGACCTGCAATGTAGACCGAAGGTGGAGGTTTGTGGCTGTCAAATGTTAAATGAGCTATATTGCAAGGATAACATCTTCGCTTATTGGCAGGGAGGACAAAAGTGTCAACTTTAAGGATAGGGAGTCCTTGGAGCTCAAGCTGCTTCAAAATGTCATCATCACATGTCTGGATATTCCGTTGGACAATGGTGTGGGGTAAAATGACAGTACCACTACAAGAATTAAGAGAATGATGCTTGTCAATAGTGATAGGAATAGTATCTATGGTCGTAAGGAGGGAAAGATTGCGAGCTTGGCCAGCATTCTGGACCATGATGATGCGAGTGCCGCTCTTGAGAGCATGAAATGAGATATCTTTACCTACATGGCGTAGGAGAGCTTTACCAATACTATGACCGGAAAGATAGGTATTAGGAGAGGTCGGTCGTAGAGTAAAAAACTTTGTCCATTGAGTAGTGTGAAACAAAGTGTTTAATGGGAGTGCGTGACGTGCTGGTCGTTTCTGAAATGAATGAGAAGGAAGTGTCGAATCGTCATGTAAGGGTTTTGGTCGTTTGGGTGTGGGACTGGAGGTAGTCCGACGTGTGATGGGCGAGCAATCCGAAAATTGCCGCACCGTTGAGGGAGACGCTGGAATCAAGGTCAGAGAAGAGCGAAGGTCAGACGTGTCAAAAGGGCCGGTCGGAACCCCGGTACCTGAAGCAGGTGACGAACCGGTACCAGCAAGAGGTATAGGGGTATTAGAGGTGTCCGAAGAGTTGTCCATTAATATAGGTAGGTTCAGAACTGGGCGCGGTATCAAGAAGGGGCCCGGGGTAGGTTCACGGATTAGGGCATCCATTGTTAGGTTACTCCTTTCTTTTTATTTTTAAGAAAAAAAAAAGAAAGAAGAAAATAAAATAAAAATAAAATAAAAAGAATAAAAAAGGGGGGAATGTGGAGGAATAGCTCCTAGGAGGAATGAAAGGGGCGTAAATCCCCCTCCGCGCCCAAGAGGACCTCAACACCACAAGTAGTGCAGATGCTGCATGGAACCCGTGCCATACCCTACCCTTCATGCCAGTAAACCAGCAATCCAGGATAGCAACCTCACATCCACTGAGCCACCTCAGCGGACAAAAGAGGGGGTGGCGGATATCCGCCACAAAGCATACCGCCTTCGACCACCACCCCCAGAATCCGAAAGGTGGCCTCCAGAGATACACCCGTCGCCCGAAAGATACCCAAGGCCGGGAGACCGGAGAGGGATCGGGACATCCCCAGGCGATCCAGATTCCATGGCAAACTACACCACCGCCAAGAACCTCAACGGAATGGGATGGACCATGGTACCCTTCCCCCTACCTAGGAACTAGAATGCCTGTGGAGAGAAGCTCCCAGGGTAAAAATGGGAAGGGAATGAATAAGGGAGGGATGAGGAGGAGAAGGGGGAGGAAAGGGAAAAGGGAGGATGGGGAAGATAGAAAAGGGAAGGGGGGATTATGGGGTAATTAGGTTCGGTCTGAGGAAGAAGACCAAGAGGTCCAATTCCTCAGACCAATAGCCTCTTTACCACGACAAGGAGCCCCCCTTAAAGAGGCTGTACCGGAAAGAAGGGGAAAGAGGCTAGCTTCAATTATCATTAAATCCTTAAGAGACTTTCCTAGAACTGATAACCTTCCCCATCTATATAAAAAACAGAAGAGGCTGAACCCCCACTCACTCCACTGACACCGAAAAAATCAGAGTCCAAGTGAGCAAGAAAATTGAAGAGGGCAACACAGCGGGAGCAATCAGAATTATCACCAGTGAAGATACAGTTGCCCCCAGGGATGCTGACACTGCTGAAGCCCTTAGAGGAAAGCACCCTGCCAGGGAAACCAAGGGTACCAACAGTTCCAACACCACTGTCCCCACTGTGGAACCATTGATTGTGCATGACTCAGACATTTACAAAGCAAAAATGTCGTTCCCATCCGGCTCTGCTCAGAGCTACACTGGAATAAGGCCACAACATTTAAAGGAAATGGTTAATCCAGTTATCGGGGAGATTGCAGAGACACTGCTTTCAGAGATCACAAGGTTCGTCAACAATTCTTTCACTTGTGCCCCTTTGACTGTTTTGGTCGTATATATGTCTTACGAGCCACTGCTACGGACGTATATATATTAAAAAAATTGTAGCGGCTTCAAATCAAGCGGGAGAAAGCTGGTAGGCCCACATATGAGAGAATGGGTCTGTGTGGTCAGTGTACACTGTATAAAAAAATCCTGCAGCACGCAGTGAATAATGAGAAAAAAAAACTCCGACCGTGTTTTTGGATTAAAACGCCGAATTTGAGGTGTATTTTCGTATAGTATTTATAGTTGTATTCTCTTTTTCGTGATCCCATTTGATAGAATAGAAAACATACTACAGAAATAGAGATTATTTTGATTAGTTTCATGATGAAAACCTTGAAATTGAGCTCAAAGTAGAGAAAATGTTCGATTTTTGCCAATGTTCAAGAATAAACAAATCATGCCATGCGACCAATACACATCAACTGGTGAGTCTAATATTCTTTCACAAGTGCACTGATATTATTTATACCATTTTTACAATAATGCAATACTCTACATAACGGTAAATATTCTATTTTTTGTGTGAATAAAAAATCAAAATAGAAAGCAAGAGTAATATAAGAGGGGCCTAAAGACGTGACTAATTAACAGATAACGTCTTATTTTAGTGCCAGGAATGTCTGCATTGTTTATTCTGGACCCTATTTTGAAATTGACAACTTTTTTATTTTGCATGAAATTGGCCAAATTGCCAATTTCTGACCACTTTATTGGGTAGTTTAAATCGGTAAATTGGTGGCTTCTTGTTCTCAATCGATAGAACAAATGGAGTTCTAAAGAAATAGCTATGAGTTTGGCCGACTTGAACAACGAAATTGACCGACAATAGGGCTCAAAGTCGGCGAAATTGTCGATGCGTATATATCGCCGAGATCACTAACTTCGCAAGAACGTAATTCCGTAAGTTTTCCATCAAATTTCATACTTTTGGTGTCATTACCACCGGGAAAAGATTCTCTATCATTTCATATTTTTTTTTTTTCGAAAATTTTGCGACAACAGGAGACACCTCAGGATTAGGGGTTGCGACAGTCAAATAGAAATGTGGAAGAATTAGGCCAATTGCAGTGGACAACACTTTTCGCCGCCTCGTTTCCAAAGCTGCTGTCCGAATTATTCGCACAAAGGCGGCCATGATGATTCAACCAAACCAGCTTGGCTTTGGGGTCTCTCAAGGAAGTGAAGCAGCAGTTCATGCAACAAGGGCGTATATAAACAACCTGCCTAAGGACAATGCAGTGGTAAAATTTGATTTCAAGAATGGAGCTGTACAAGAACATTTCCCTGGTCTCTTCCCTTTTGTTTTAGCTGGATATAGCAAGGAATCAGTGCTCCTATTTGGAGAGCATGAAATCACATCATCAGAGTTTGTCCAGCAAGGGGATCCTCTCGTACCATTTCTCTTCTGTATAGCGGTTAGGAAAATCACAGACTGACCAGAGAGCTAAACATTTGGTTCCTAGATGCTGGCACACTAGCAGATACAAAGGAGTCATTTCTAGATTATCTTACACAGGTGATGACACAGGAACAGGAAATGGGTTTCATCCTCAAACCATCCAAATGTGAAATCATCTCAGTCAATCAACAAGTGATAGATGCAGTGAGTTCAAAACTACCAGGAGCATCAGTCATTGCCCCCACAAATAGCGTCTTGCTTGGAGCACCTTTGGGAAGTGATGCCATTGACACAATTCTCAGGAAGAAACTGGAAGAGTTGAGAAGAATGGAACAACGAATTTAAAAATATATATATATATATATATATATATATATATATATATATATATATATATATATATATATATATATATATATCTAATATATATATATCTAATATATATATATCTAATATCTCGACAGTTATCCAGGGTTCAGTTCTTCTTTAATACTAACCTCTTAACTGGTGCAATATCATCAAGGATGGAAGTGAACATTGTTTTGACAGTTCATAAGATCATTTACGTCCATGCAACTTGTCATATATATATATATATATATATATATATATATATATATATATATATATATATATATATATATATATATATATTATATATATATATATATATATATATATATATATATATATATATTATATATAATATATATATATATATATATATATATATATATATATATATATATATATATATATATAAATATAAATATATATATATATATATATAATATAATATATATATATATATATATATATAAATATAAATATATATATATATATATATATATATATATATATATATATATATAATATATATATATAATATATATATATATATATATATATAATATAAATATATATATATATATATATATATATATATATATATATATATATATATATATATAATATATATATATATATATATATATATATATATATATATATATATATATATATATATATATATATATATATATATATATATATATATATATATATATATATATATATATATATATATATATATATATATATATATATAATATATATATATATATATATATATATATATATATATATATATATATATATATATATATATATATATATATATATATAATATATATATATATATTATATATATATATATATATATATATATATATATATATATATATATATATATATATATATATATATATATATATATATATATATATATATATATATATATATATATATATATATATATATATATATATATATATATATATATATATATATATATATATATATATATATATATATATATGACAAGTTGCATGGACGTAAATGATGCTTATGAAACTGTCAAAACAATGTTCACTTCCATCCTTGATGATATTGCACCAGTTAAAGAGGTTAGTATTAAAAGAAGAACTGAACCCTGGATAACTGTCGAGATATTAGATATGAAATTCAGGGATCAGTTGCTTAAAAGGATTTGGGGCAAACAGGCAGAATGGTGCAGCGTTAAGGTAATTTCAAAGAGAAAGGAACATAGTGCAGAAACTTACTAAGCTTATGAAGTTGCCCAATATTTGAAGAATTCAAGAATAATCCCAGACAGCTCTGACAACAACTAAAAGCGCTCTGGTATAGCCATAAACGCGTAGATAGATCTAACATAGTGTTAAATATCCATACCGAGGTAAGCCATGAAACAAATAAAGTGGCAATTTATTTCAGTCCTTTGCAAACAACTGTTGGATCAACATTATTAAGTAAACTGCCGGTTGCAGCGAGTACCTTTATAATAGACTCGGTATTAATGTTGGTATAATTACCGACAATATGTTAACAAAAAAGGACAAAAATGCATCTAATGCGACATTTTATTGTGGCAACGTTTCGCTCTCCGGGAGCTTTGTCAAGCCGTTGCAAACAATACATGGACACAGAGGGTATACATAGGCTTAGAGTGAGGTGTAATACTAGTGGTAGTAGTCGTCGTAGTAGTAGTAATAATAGTAGTAGTAATACAAGTGGTAGAAAAAGTTGACTTGCACTTGAGTAAAAGGTCATTAAAACATACATTATACTTGTTAAGTAAAAGGACACAAATGCAACTAATGTGACATTTTATTGTGGCAACGTTTCGCTCTCCAGGAGCTTTGTCAAGCCGTTACAAACAATGCATGGACACACAGGGTATATATAGGTTCAGAAGGGTTATATACAGGGCATTCTCACCGCAGCTTTATGTGAACCTTCTTCTACTAATTTTCCCAGACGTTATATCAATGCTCTGAAGAGCCTTGCTAATGACCCTAATATTATCGTCACCACCTCCGACAAAGGAGGTGAAGTCGTCATACACAACACCAGTGAATACAACACCAAAATGATGGACGTTTTGAATGACCAGTCCACATACGAACCCATCAACACACAACAGTGGGAAATACAAAAGATTTCCTATACAAAACCAGACAAATACTGAAACGCACTAGTGAAGGGAAGAAATTTCTGTACCTGATACCCAGCAACCCTAAACCAGCACACATGTATGGTTTACCCAAGACCCATAAGCATAATATTCCTCTCAGACCAATCACATCAGGTATAGGCAGTAAACCACACAAACTAGCCGGAGTTCTTGCCAAACATCTTTCCTGCCTTCTGGGGACCATCAGCCATGCTCATCTTAAACATTCAGGCGACCTTATCAACCGCATCCAAAACCTCTCCATCCGCAACAAGAAACTAAGCAGTTTGGACGTGACTTCCCTCTTCACTAAAGTACCTACCACACAAGCCATCGATGTTCTACGACGTAAAGTCAATCAGGACCTTACCCTTCCTCTACCTCCCGGAGATTTTGTTGACCTTATTGAACTCTGTGTTAATTTCAACTGTTTTTCTTTCAATAACAGGCTCTACAAACAAACATACGGCATGAGAATGGGGTCCCCCATCAGTGCCGTCTTAGCTAACTTGTATATGGAACACCTAGAGACTGAACACGTCGCCAACATAATCCCCTCAAGCGTCACTTGGTTACGTTACGTGGACGACGTCCTCATAATAACTCCCAAACGTTTTGATGTACGGAATCTTCAGGCAAGGCTCAACGCAGTTGAACCGGCGATCCAGTTTACACTAGAAGAAGAGTCCAATGACAAGCTACCCTTTCTAGACGTCCTCATCCACAAAGTAGATAACCTAATATTTCAAGTTTACCGGAAACCTACAAATAAAAATGATCTCACACACTTCTATTCCAGTCAAGAGAGGCATCATCATCGGATTTTTCCTAAGAGCTTACCGAATTTGTAGTCCTGAGTTTCTTGACGAGGAATGTACATACATTCACCAAACCTTCACTGATTTACATTTTCCTTCCTTTTTCATCAAAGATTGCAAGAGAAGAGCTCTTCAGATCATTAATTCTCCACGCACCAACACAACTCCAAACAAAGTTATAATTCTTCCCAACAGCCAGGTTGCATCCAACATTTCTAAAGTACTTGCACAAGCTAACACTAGAGTCGCAATCGCTTCCAGTACTTCTATAAAGGATCTAACCAGGACAAAATCCAAGCACCATGAACCAATCAACGCAGGGGTTTACACTATACCCTGTGGAGGCTGTGACAGGATTTATGTAGAAGAAACAGCAAGAAACCTCGAAACACGCCTCAATGAACACATTAATGCATGTAGGAACGATAACCTGAACAACGCCTGCGTACAACACCGAAATTCTACCAATCATCTCATGAAATTCAAAGACGCCCGTTTAGTAATCAAAGAAACTAATTTCCGCAGACGCAAGTGCCTTGAATCAGCACTTATCGCTGTTTCTAACACTATTAAACAAAACAAAGGCAGCTTTACCATCTCTGAAGTCTTAGCAAAAATCCTCCTGAAAACAGTAAACCCTACCGTCACAGTCTCTCCTACTACACAAGCACTTCGCGGATGTGGAACACTGCTACAGGCCTTCTCTTTTCCAACCTCCAACAGAAATATTTGTCTATCCTATTTTTATACTACCCAAGTAATTGCTTTTATCACCTTTTACTCATGTGCAAGTTGATTGTTCTACCTTATTGTATCACTACTACGACTTATATCACTACTACCTCTACCACCACTAGTATTACACCTCACCCTGAGCCTATATATACCCTGTGTGTCCATGCATTGTTTGTAACGGCTTGACAAAGCTCCTGGAGAGCTAAACGTTGCCACAATAAAATGTCACATTAGTTGCATTTGTGTCCTTTTACTTAACATATTGTCGGTAATTCTACCAATATTTATACATACATTATACTTATTTCCACTGGGGTCCTCAATCTTTTCCCCCAGTATGCGACCCACACCAGTCGAATAACACCCAGGAACCTACTTGCTTGCTACGTGAACCGTTCAACAGGGGTAAGGAAACGCGTCCAATGTTTCCACCTCTGCCGGTAATCGAACCCGTAGCCTCTAGGTAATAATAATAATTATAATAATAATAATATATAATAATATCTTTATTTACTACTACAAGTACATGTACATGGTATACAGGCGTAGCTGACATCAATGACATACTGCTATGTAGAAAGCTCTTTGTTATGCAGAACATTTCGGGCATATTAGGTCCTTGTCCCATAATGCGACCCACACCAGCCGATTAACTCGTAGGAACCCATTGTTACGATAAGGGCCTATAGACCACTAATTAGTTTAGTGCTTATCACAACAACAGTACAGCAGGTGCTAGGAAGTAGCTAAATACTACTTTTATCTGAGTAACACAAGGCGAAATGAGGTCTTTAAATGTCTTTTGAGGTTTGTATTTAAGAATATACTAAGCCTTTCAGAACACTTAGTAAAATAAACGAATCCTATGACCTCCTTACTCTTAGGAGGGGTGTACACACTTTAAATAAGGCCTTTACTTTCATCCATATATAAGCACCACAAGTTACATTTGTCTGTACCGTCTTAAAATAATAACACACATAAAGAGGATATATATGACACTTCCTCAGAATTGAAACACTTTATAATGTCAATAATAAGTTAGAGTTTATCACTAGACTTAAGCGGAGAATCACTGCACTGGAGGTCACTCTGTATCACTGCTTCCAAGTGAGTCACAACTCGCTAGTGAACCATGGTTCCGAACTCTAATCTGTAGACAGGACTTGAGGAAATAAGAGAGCCTTTGAGGGTATGCTCAACATTCCAGAGGTGAGAGCGAACTGAGTTTCGGAGAGCCTCAGAGGGTAAGCTCACCATACCATTATTAAAGAAACACTGAGTATAATATTAAGTGTAAAACCTCGTTTTAACAGGCGTAACATCCCCTCCCCCTCGACGACTAAGTGTCGCACCAAAGAGGGTGTACAAAACCTTAATGAAAAATAAATAAACTACAAGCTTTCCATCTGACTTAGACACTTATAATGAATGTTAATTTATCTTTTTTCATCAAAGCCAAGATCCTCATGAGTCACCATACAACGGAAGCGAAGAAGCAGTGTAACTTTGAGCTTCGTTTCTTAGAGGTGGGTCCACGACAGTGATCTTAGGTGATGCTTTGAAGCAGAGGATGTCAGCGGAAAGCAGCAAGTCATAGCGGCATAAATTCTTAAGGTCCGCTTTCAAACATATCGTCCTCAGGATTCTCCTGAAGTTACAACATTCATGTGGCTGTAGACGACAAAAAATTCCACTTAATATACAACATATAAAAGGAGTAAAAAATGGAAAAGCATTTACTTTACTTTTTGCCAAAAAAAGCGTCAAAAAATTAAATGACCAGTACTTAGGGACAAGACAATGCATCAACTTTTACGTTATCTTTAAATATTAAAGTATAAGTAAAAGGAGGGGGACATTCGACCGCTCTGGTGGGATGAACATCAACTCCTTGAACAAAGTTAAGCTTGGTAAGGGAACAGACTAAGATAATCACAAAAGCAGTCATCAGCAGACAACCTCCTGGACCTCGACTACACACAGTTCACGACATTGTCGGAGTTAAACTCCATGAGCGCCAAATTCTTGTGTAAAGTTCTGCAGTTTTACATCCAGAAGTCCGATTAACAATCTTTTCACAATGACCCTGACGGTGGATCCATCTGTGATCATCTCGTAAGCCTCAACACATAAGAAGTCTTCAACAATGGTAGAACGTTGAAACACTGACAGTTTCTAAGGGATTCTTTCTAAGTTTAGAATAGGTTTCAAAATCATCTAAGAGGTTATTCATTTTATCTTGGTAATCGGTTTCTTTCATAATTACTATTGCATTTATTTTATCTGCTTTAGTAAGGCGCAAATTTTTATTATTCAAAAGTGAATCATAAGACTTAAAGAATCTTTGAGGGCAATTGGGAATATTTTCTTTTAACATTGAGCTATATACCATCCCCTTACTAATATTAATTTCATCAGTGGATAAATCAGAGGATTTTTCTAAATTACAGAAGGCTTTTGCAATTTCAACATTATTAAGTTTTTTTGAAGTTGCAAAACTTAAACCGAAACCAAGAGCAGCAGTTGTATTTTTATCTAATATTTCATCTGATAAGTTAATTACAAAATTGTTATTAGCGTGCTTTGTCCAATCACTATTTTCAATTAAATTATCTAATTTTCTTTGTAGTTTGTTTTTGAGATTATTACAAATTCTTCTGAGTTTATTATAGCAATGATCCAACATACTATGTTGCCATTCTGATGGAATAGCTTGATAAAAGGAGAATTTTTTGTTTCTCAATATTTTGAATGCTTCTTTCTCCTGTATTTTAGTAATTTCAATATGTTTCTGAAGAATAATTCTCATAAAATCATCAAAAGGACGATCTCTCATGTCAAGGAGTCTATTTGGTAAAAGAGATTTAGGCAAAACTTGTTCATTCAAACAGTCTTTTAAAAAATTAAGTCGAATTTTAAGCTTATGTGACTTGATCAATGCAGAAGAAAAATGGGAAACAAAAGAAATATGATTAGGAAAGCTTACCGAGAACATTGTGAAGAGTCGTGTGGTATCCATTGATGCAAAAAAATCACAATAAACAGGTGATATCAAAATATGCAAGACAACCACTATGAAAAAATAGAAGAATTCCAAGCGCTTTCGTGACTACTCACATTATCAAGGAACTATAAAAGGAAACGTGAGAAGAAGGCTTATAAAGAGGCAGAATACACATCACAGTCACATCACACTAACAAAGACTACACCTCACAGTCACATCACACTAACAAAGACAACACCTCACAGTAGCGTAACATCTTACGACTCTGTGAAGAGGAACATAAAAAAGGACCTGAAACTCTTCCCAAGAATTAAGATTAGTCCAATTTATCATTTAATTCTTCCCAAATTTTATTAATTATAAATGAATCCAATTTATATAAACCAAAAGAAATATTCATATTATTTTCAAAACTGCTTTTAATGAAACATGATTCTATTATATTCCTCTCAACCATGGACTTGCTTGATACAACCTTCTCAGCATTTTGAAAATCAATTGGATGGTTAAAGTCTCTCACATGAATAAATAGAGCATTAGAATCTTGTCCAGTTCTAATGCTATATTTATGTTGTTTTAATCTTAGTTCAAGACTTTTACCAGTTTGACCATAATAAACTTATCGCATATTTTACAGGGAATCTTATAGACACATCCGTCAGCATTTTGGGGGAATTTTTATCAAAAGTCTTTTTACTGTATCAAGATTTTTAAATACAACTTTGATATTAAAATTCTTAAGAAAAGAAGGCATATCAACCAAGTTTTCATGGTAAGGAGAACCAACATATTTTTGGTTGAATAAGGTTGGTTGTCCCTTTTGGATTGTAAAAAGTATTTCTAGCTATTTTAAAAGATTTATCAATTATGTTTCTTGGGTATTTTAAATCATTAGCTATTTCATAAATTTTAGAGATTTCTTCATCTATGAACTCTGGACTACAAATGCGTAAAGCTCTCAAAAACATAGAAGAGAAAACCGACACTTTAACTCTATCTTGATGTGAAGAGTAATAGTGTACATAGGAACAATTATTTGTAGGTTTTCTGTAAATTTTAAATTTAAAATCAATGTTACCCTTAATAATAAAAACATCTAGGAAGGGCAATGAGTTATTTACTTCAAATTCAACAGTAAAATTTATAGAATGAGCTAAGCTATTTAATTTAACAAGGAAATGGTTTATGTCTACATTCTTAGGCATAAGGCACAAAATGTCATCAACATATCTATACCACTTATATATATATATATATATGTCGTGCCGATTAGGTAAAACTGGTCAATTAGCAAGAACTCATCTAAAATTAAGTCATTTCTAAAATTTTCTCTTATACGTTTAAAGATATATTTTTTTCATTTATGTTAATGTAAGAATTTATAATTTTGTACCAAGAGAAACTTTGAAAACCTACCTAACCTTATTACAACAAGTGCAATTTAATTTAGCCTAACCCAACTAAATATATTTTAGATACGTTAACATTAATTTAATAATAAACAAACACAATTAAATATATTTTTTTCGTTATGTTCAGAATGATTTTGGCGAAATTATTGCATACACAAATTTTCACTTGTCTTATATGGCAAGGTGAGCATTGCTATTTAAGCCAAAATCGCAAGTTTTACCTAATCGGCACGACATATATATATATATATATATATATATTTTTATATATATATATATATATATGCGTGTGTGTGTGTTTGTGTACTCACGTAATTGTACTCACCTAATTGTGGTTGCAGGGGTCGATTCATAGCTCCTGGCTCCCGCCTTTTCACAGGTCGATACTAGGTCACTCCCTCTATGCTCCGTGAGCTTTATCATGTCTCTTCTTAAAGCTATGTATGAATCTTGCTTCCACCACCTCCTTTTTTAGAGTATTCCACTTCCTGACAACCCTGTGAGGTGAAATACTTGTTAACATCCCTATGACTCATATGAGTCTTAAACTTTTAACTGTGACCCCTCGTTGGTGTCTCCCATCTCTGAAACATCCTGTACCTGTCTACCTTTTCGATTCCTCTCAGTATTTTATGTTATTCTGTCCACCCATGTCTCTCCTGTCCTCCAGTTTCGTCAGGTCGATTTCCTATAACCTCTCCTCGTAGGATATGCCCCTTAACTTCGGGACTAGGCTCATTCCAAACCTCAAAACTTTCTCTAATTTCTTGACGTGGTTGTCCAGGCGTGGGTTCGAAAATGATGCTGCATACTCCAATATGAGCCTGATGTACACGATGTACAGAGTCCTGAACGACTCCTTACTGAGATGTCAGAATGCTATTCATAGGTTTGCTAGTCTCCCATGTGCCGCAGCAGTTATTTGGTTGATGTGCGCCTCAGGAGATGTGTTCTGTATTATACTCACCCCAGGATCCTTTTCCTTGAGTGAGATTTGTAGCCTTTGGCCACCTAGACCGTATTCTGTGTGCGGTCTTCTGTGCTCTTCCCCGATCGTCATAACTTTGCACTTGGCGGGGTTGAACTCCAGGAACCGTTTTCTTGACGAGGCCTGTAACCTGTCCAGATCCGTTTGTAGACCTGCCTGGTCCACCTCCGACTGAATTCTCCTCATTAACTTGACATTGTCTGCAAACAGAGACACTTCTGAGTCTATTTCTTCCGTCATGCCATTCACATATAACAGAAACAGCACCGGACCAAGAACTGACCTCTGTGGAACCCCTATAGTCATAGTTGCCCACTCCGACACCTCGTCATGTACCATGACTCGCTGCTGCTTTCCTGTCAGGTATTCTCTGATCCATTGCAGTACCTTCCCTGTTATACTTGCCTGACCCTCCAGCTTTTACATTAAACTCTTGTGTGGAACTTTGTCAAAAGCCTTTTTACAGTCCAAGAAAATGCAATCTACCCACCCCTCTCTTTCCTGTGTGTGTACTAACATAGTTGGACTCAATAGGTGTGGTTGCAGGGGTCGAGTCACAGCTCCTGGCCCCGCCTCTTCACCGGCCGCTACTAGGTTACTCTTCCTGCTCCATGAGCTTTATCATACCTCTTCTTAAAGCTGTGTATGGATCCTGCCTCCACTACATCACTTCATAGACTATTCCACTTAATTGCATCTCTGTGACTGAATAAATACTTCCTAACATCCCTGTGATTCATCTGAGTCTTCAACTTCCAGCTGTGACCCCTTGTTGCTGTGTCCCATCTCTGGAACATCCTGTCTCTGTCCAGCTTGTCCATTCCTCTCAGTATTTTATATGTCGTTATCATATCACCCCTATCTCTCCTGTCTTCCAGTGTCGTCAGGTTGATTTCCCTTAACCTCTCCTAGTAGTCCCTTAGCTACGGGACTAGTCTTGTTGCAAACCTTTGCACTTTCTCTTGTTTCCTTACATGCTTGGCTACGTGTGGGATGCAAAATAACGCTGCATCCTTCAATAAGGTCCTAACGTACACAGTGTACAGGATTCTGAATGATTCCTTATTAAGATGTCGGAATTCTGTTCTTAGGTTTGCCATGCAGTTATTTGGTTGATGTGCGCCTTGAGTGAGGTTTGTAGTCTCTGGCCCCTAGACTGTACTCCGTCTGTGGTCTACTTTGCCCTTCCCAATCTTCATGACTTTGCACTTGGTGGGGTTGAACTCCAGGAGCCAGTTGCTGGACCAGGCATGTAGCTTGTCCAGATCCCTCTGTAGTTCTGCCTGGTCCTCGTCCGATTGAATTCTTCTCATCAACTTCACATCATCTGCAAACAGGGACACTTCGGAGGCTATTCCTTCTGTCATGTCGTTCTCAAATACCAGAAACAGCACCGGTCTTAAGACTGACCCCTGTGGCACTCTGACACCCCCCCCCCTCTTTCTCTCTCTCTCTTCTCTCTCTTCTCTTTAAAAATTTATGACAGGCATGAGTTTGGAAAACTTTTATTCAAATATCTGTATCAATAACTACAAACTCTCAAATGCAGATTATTATATATTCGAATACTGAATATTTGTGTTTAGGAGCGTTAAGGAGTAAGAGGGAATGTCATGACCTTTTTGAAACTATCAGATAGTGGAAGGCGTAAGACAGGATGAATGGCATCCGTTTTGTCAACAAGCAAGAGACTCGCTCTTGTTTCTCAAGACTTCTACTATATGTTGTCACAATATTATCAGCATCACAACTTGATAGTATTAGTTACACACACACACACACACACACACACACACACACACACACACACACACACACACATTCCTCTCTTCCTGTCTCTCTCCCTCCTTCCTCTCACTCCCTCCTTGTCTCTCTCTCTCTCCTTCCTCTCACTCCTTGTCTCTCTCTCTCCTTCCTCTCACTTCCTCCTTCTTGTCTCTCTCTCCCCTTCCTCTCACTCCCTCCTTCCTCTCTCTCTCCTCCCTTCTCTCTCCTCTCCCCAATCTCACTCTCTCCTCTCTTTCCCCAATCAATCCCCTCCTCTCCTATCTCTCCCTCTCCTTCTCTCCCTCCCATTCTCCTCTCTCTCCCTCCCCTCTTCCCTCCCTATCCCTCTCAGGTCTCCCTCCTGAAAATCTCCTCCTCCTTCTGACACTCTCTCTGCCTCTCTCTATATCACTCTCTCTGACTCTCTCTCTATACCACTCTTCTGCCTCTCTCTCTATACCGCTATCTGCCTCACTCTTCCTCCCTATCCCTCTCAGGCCTCCCTCCTGAAAATCTCCTCCCTCCTTCTGACACTCTCTCTGCCTCTCTCTCTATATCACTCTTCTGACTCTTCTCTATACCACTCTCTCTGCCTCTCTCTATACCACTATCTGCCTTCTCTCTATACCACTCTTCTGCCTCTCGATACCACTCTCTCTCTACCTCTCTGTCTCTCTCTACCTCTATCTCTCTGTCTCTCTCTCTCTCTCCCTAAATCTCTCCCTCCTCCTCCCCTCCCATTATCCACCCTCTCTCACTCTTCCTCTCCTCTCCCTCCCCCTTCCTTCCCGCTTGATCTGCCCCTACCACACTACCTCCAAACAAATTCCCCCCCTCTCTCTCTCTCTCTCTCTCCTTCTCTCTCTCCTTCTCCCTCCATCCCTTAATTAGTACCCTGCCCTACGACCCTCCTATCTGTCCTCTCATCTCTCCCTCCCTTCTGACACTCTCACTACATCCATAAGGGCACATCGCAGGAATATGGGCAGTTCAGGGGGAAGGATGCCAACAAGGGGTACGATGGTCGCTCCAGGGAGTTTACAGTGGGAAGAGGAACTCAATAGAAGGGAAAAGGAATGGGAGAGGAGGATATTGATGATCAGCGAGGGAATGGAGAGGAGGATCGCTGAGGAGAGCAGAAAATGGGAAATGCAAGTCAAAAATGCAGAAGACAAGATCCAGATCTTAGAAGTGAAGCTGCAGAGCCTGATGCAGAGTAGAGATGCAAGTACCTGTTCAGAATCGGTGCTTGGAGCGTGTGCATCAGACACAGCCAAGGGAATGCAGAGAAAGGAGAAGAGCTCTTGAACGCTCAGGCACTGCCAGACACAAGTGGGGCCCGAAACAAGAGGAGCAGGATACCAACACCTATCAAAGGGATTGAGAAGACAAAAGAACTCTTGTATGCACAGGCACTGACAAACACACGTGGGGCATCTGACACAGTCATAGGGAATGCGGAGAAAAAAGAACTCTTGTATGCTCAGGCACTGTCAGACACACATGGGGTCCGATACAAGATGAGTAGGATACTAACACCACATGAGAGGGATATAGATAAAGCGACCAGGGACAAGAAGGGCTCCACAGAAGCAAAGCATGAGGGCACAGTAACAACACATGAGAGGGTAGTCAAACCGAGGTGCACTAAACGCAGAGGCCCAACAATATACAGCAGTGGACTTGGGCAAATGAGTAGGCCAGACACACAGAGGAACACAGGGCTACAACCATGACAGAACCGGAAGATGCTAATGCATCTCTGATGAGGCAAAGGGAGACACAGTGGGAGGAGGAAGGGAGAAGTCCATCTTTATCTACGGCCTTGGAAGTGAAGGGGTCACCCATGACAGAAGGAAACAGGAGGAGAAGGAAAGGATT
>WNWK01021478.1:0-14246 GCA_009830355.1 Cherax destructor
CTGGCCTTAAATTCATCAACCTCAACACTGGTTCCAGGCTTTTTTTCTTTACAAGATCGGCATGCAACAGCCTTGCTTTTCACATATGATGGATTGCACAACTCTATCACCCGCTAGCAGTTTTGGTTTATCCACACCAATAACAATTTCTCCATATTTTCCATTGTTTGTGATCTCTGTTTCGTTATCGTATTCACCCTTTAGCAACATTAGCTTCCGTGATTTCCTTTCTCTTTGCCACAATGGAACTGATGGTTGATGGGTTTTTCTTGTATATCCTGGCGAGTTTTCGGCAATACGTACACCACTATCATATTTTTCTATTATTTCTTTCTTCAGTTCTATTGCGTTCCTCACTTTCTTTACCAAAGAACTGGCACTAGGACTTTCTTTGGGCCCATGGTAGCTTATTTAGTAGTCACACACAATAATCAAGGGCCAAAAACAATGGTTGTTAATAAATGTTTTGTATAAACTCCTGGGAGATGTTCACTCAGCGTAAACAATGCTAGACTGCGTGGCAATGTGCGTGGGGGGGTGCGTGGGTGGCGGCCCTACGGCCTTTGTATGTGCGCGGCACTAGTGGACAGGTCCCATACGATCGGCGAAAACTAAAATAATGGGCGAAAACTGAGCCAAATTTTCCCTTAAAAAAGTCGGTGAAAACCAAAATCGGCGATAACTGGGACAAGCGAAAACCGAGGGATGACTGTAGTTGCTTATATCTCACCCTAACTTTCTCCTCCCTTAGTTTATACACTTTCACCTCTCTCTTACTTGCTGTTGCCATTTTCCTTATGTCCCATCTACCTCTTACTTTCTGTAGCTACAACTAAATAATCATTCAATATATCTGTTGCCCCTCTATAAACATGTACATCCTGAAGCCTACCCATATATCCAAATATCACCTTGAAAAATGCTTAATATAAATAAATGTAGTTTATAGGTTTAAAGATACGAGACATGTAATATTTGATTATTTTATTATAACGTACAATATGTGTCAGTATGTTTTAAACTCTAATCTGTACCTACTCTCTGCCTTTTTGCTTGATGCTTATAGTTGGCTGAAGAATTATATCTTGCCAATGTCCAGAAATAGTCTGCAAGCATTCTTGTGCCCCATTTGCCCTGGTACCATTTTTCCATGGTTGAAATATCTTGGGGAAACCTTTCACCATGTTTGTCACTAACTGCCCCAAAGTTCGCTGGAAAAAATCTTAAATGAAAGTCCAAAAAGTGGATTTTAAGTGACATGTTACATCCCATGTTCTTGTAAGTGTAGATGAGGTTTTCCACCAATTCTTCATAGTTGCCTTCCCTTCTGTTTCCGAGAAATCTCTTCACCACTAACTTAAATGCTTCCTAAGCAGCTTTCTCCTCCCCTTCTTTAAGAAGCTCTTGAATCTGAGGACCATTGAAGACTCCCTCTCTTATCTTAGCGTCGCTCAGTGAGGGGAATTTTGATGTTAAATATGTACTTGAATCCCTGACTGGATTTGTCCATAGTTTTTACAAACTTTTTCATGAGCCCCAGTTTTATATGTAGTGGTGGTAGCAAAATTTTGTTTGGTTAAATGAGAGGTGGATGTTGAACATTTTTCATCCCAGACTCCAATGATTGATGAGGTGGCCTGTCTCTCCTGATGTAGTGGGAACCTCTTGCACGGCTGTCCCATTCACATAGAAAGCAGCAATACTTGGTGTATCAGCCCTGCAAGCCCATCACAAGAGCAACAACCTTTAAGTCACCACAGAGCTGCCATTGATGTTCATCATATTTCATGCATTGCAACATATGCTTTATATTCTTATAAGTTTCTTTCACATGTGGTGCATAGCCCACAGAAACTGATGGTTTACTATTGCCGTTATGCAGCAGACACCTTTCAGACTCGTTTTTGATGAATCTATGAACAGCCTCCAGTGACTGGGTTCATAGTCGATGCCAGGTGCTTCCATCAGACCATTAATATTGTTGCAGGCCACTAAATCACCTTCCATTACGAAGAAATCGTTTAACTGTTGCTGACGGTCACAAAAGTTTGATATCTTCACATCAGCTGCTAGGAGATTCCACTGTTGAAGACGAGAGCCTAGCAGCTCTGCCTTATTTTTGGGTAGTTGCAGATCCCTGACAAGGTCATGGAGTTGCTCTTTTTTTATGAGATGTGGCCTAGAGGAGTGTGCTTCATCAAAGTTTCGGTCACTCTGTAATCCAGCACTGTCATGCTTCTCTTCTTCCTCATCACTTTCTTCATCTGACTTGAAGGATACCGAAGTTGATGCATCAGGAACAGGTAGACCTTCTCCACATGGAACTGAGCGAATAGCTGATGGAATGTTTGGATATTCAATGGACCCCTTTTTTTTTCTTTGACAAGTCCTTTTGTACTGGAGCTACCATGCAGAAATAACAATTGTTGGTATGGTCTGTTTGCAACGTCTGCCACATTGCCCCCCTATCCACCCTATCATACGCCTTTTCCAAATCCATAAATGCCACAAAAACCTCTTTACCTTTATCTAAATACTGTTCACCTATATGTTTCACTGTAAACACTTGGTCTACACACCCCCTACCCTTCCTAAAGCCGCCTTGTTTATCTGCTATCCTGCTCTCTGTCTTACTCTTAATTCTTTCACTAATAACTCTTACAAATACTTTACCAGTTATACTCAACAGACTTATTTCCCTATAATTTTTACACTCTTTTGTCCCCTTTGCCTTTATGCAAAGGAACTATGCATGCTCTCTGCCAATCCCTAGGTACCTTACCATCTTCCATACATTTATTAAATAAAAACACTAACCACTCCAAAACTATATCCCCACCTTCCTTTAACATTTCTATCTTAATCCCATCAATCCCAGATTTTATTCATTCTTTATGAATGTTAATATTAAACAGATCAAAGCAATATTTAGAGATGGCCAAAACACAATTTAAAGTGAGATAAACAAGTTAAGAAAGCCTAGGGAACGAATGGATTTGTCAGTAAAAAACAGAGTAGGGGAGTTAGTTGATGGGAACTGGAGGTATTGAGTAGATGGCAGGAATATTTTGAGGAACTTTTAAATGTCAATGAGGTAAGGGAGGCGGTAATTTCATGCACTGGCCACGGAGGTATAAGTGAAGAAGAGCAGGATGTAAGTATGGGGGAGGTGCACGAGGCATTACGTAGAATGAAAGGGGGTAAAGCAGCTGGAACTGACGGGATCATGGCAGAAATGTTAAAAGCAGGGGGAGATAGTGTTGGAGTGATTGGTATGTTTGTTTACTAAATGGATGAAAGAGGGGAAGGTACCTAGGGATTGGCAGAGAGTGTGTATAGTTCCTTTATATAAAGGGAAGGGGGACAAAAGAGATTGTAAAAATTATAGGGGAATAAGTTTACCGAGTATACCAGGTAAAGTGTTTGGTAGGGTTATTATTGAAAGAATTAGAGGTAAGACAAAGAGTAGGATTGCAGATGAACAAGGACGTTTTAGAGTGGGTAGGGGATCTGTAGATCAAGTGTTTACATTGAAGCATATATGTGAATATTTTTATAAAGGTAGGGAAGTTTTCATTGCATTTATGGATTTAGAAAAGGCATATGATAGTGGATAGAGGAGCAATGCATCAAATGTTGCAAGTGTATGGAATAGGTAGTAAGTTACTAAATGCTGTAAAGAGTTTTTATGAGGATAGCGAGGCTCATGTTAGGATGTGTAGGAGAGAGGGAGATTACTTCCTGGTAAAAGTAGGTCTTAGACAGGGATGTGTAATGTCACCATATGGGGTTGTTTAATATATTTATAGATGGGGTTGTAAAAGAAGTAAATGCTAGGGTGTTGGGGAGAGGGGTGGGAATAAATTATGGGGAATCAAGTACAAAATGGGAGTTGACAGTTACTTTTTGCTGATGATACTGTGCTTATGGGAGATTCTAAAGAAAAGTTGCAAAGGTTAGTGGACAAGTTTGGGAGAGTGTGTAAAGGTAGAAAGTTAAAAGTGAACATAGATAAGAGTAAGGTGATGAGGGTATCAAACGATATAGATAAAGAAAAATTGGATATCACACTGGAGAGAGGGAGTATGGAAGAAGTGAATGTTTTCAGATATTTGGGTGTTGACTTGTCAGCGGATGGTTTTATGAAGGAAAAAAGGTGAGTGGTGCGTTGAGATATCTGTGGAGACAAAAATTAAGATACGGTATCCATAGAGGCGTAGAAGGGAATGTATGAAAGTATAGTGGTACCAACACTCTTATATGGGTGTGAAGCTTTGGTTGTAAATGCTGCAGTGAAAAGGCAGTTGGAGGCAGTGGAGATGTCCTGTCTAAGGGCAATGTGTGGTGTAAATATTATGCAGAAAATTCGGAGTGTGGAAATTAGGAGGAGATGTGGAGTTACTAAAAGTATTAGTCAGAGGGCTGAAGAGGGGTTGTTATAGTGGTTTGGTCATTTAAAGAGAATGGATCAAAGTAGAATGACTTGGAGAGTGTATAAATCTGTAGGGGAAGGAAGGCGGGGTAGGGGTCGTCCTCGAAAAGGTTGGAGGGAGGGGTAAAGGAGGTTTTGGGAGCGAGGGGCTTGGACTTCCAGCAAGCGTGCGTGAGCGTGTTAGATAGGAGTGAATGGAGACGAATGGTTTTTGGGACCTGATGATCTGTTGGAGTGTGAGCAGGGTAATATTTAGTGAAGGGATTCAGGGAAACCGGTTAGCCGGACTTGAGTCCTGGAAATGGGAAGTACAATGCCTGCACTTTAAAGGAGGGGTTTTGGGATATTGGCAGTTTGGAAGGACTTCTAAACTGTCGTATCTGGGCGTCTCTTCAAAGACAGTGATTATGTATGAGTGAGGTGAAAATGTTGAATGATGATGAAAGTATTTTCTTTTTGGGGATTTTCTTTCATTTTGGGTCACCCTGCCTCGGTGGGAGATGGCCGACTTATTGGAAAAAAAAAAAAAAAAAAAAAAACTGTGACTTTGGAATTTGCATCACCTCCATTAACTTGAATTGCCTGTTCAGTTGTACTGTACAATTGATACTCAATACATATGTACTTTGTTTAAATTTCGCATGATTATAGAACATGCTGCTGCCTTGTACCCCATTCTATTCTGCTTCCACCCTGTGAAGAAAAACATTATTGTAGATCATATTTTTGAGACTTATTTTTCTCAGTGTACAGCTGTAGCAGCCTCTTTGTCTCCTTGTAGGTGCTAAGAAATCTTCATTTTTTGTTTTTCATATACAGTGGACCCCCGAGTTTCGTAAAACTTCACTCCTGAAGTCTGCTCAAGTGCCATTACCGAACAATTTACTCCCTTAAGGAAAAATTTCAAGTAGGTTAGTCTATTTCAGACCCCCAAAATACACTTCCACAAGAACTTAAAAATATACACATAATTGCACGATTTCCGGGTATTCGAACCGGGGTCCACTGTACAGTGGACCCCGAGTTCGTAAAACTTCACTCCTGAAGTCTGCTCAGCGCCATTACGACGAATTTACTCCCTTAAGGAAAAATGTCACGTAGGTTAGTCCATTTCAGACACCCAAAATACACTTCCACAAGCACTGACAATATTATACTTGCATAATTGTACGATTTCCGGGGTTTACGAAACTCGGGGGTCCACTGTACTTTTGTGTTTTTAGCTTTTCTTAATTAGTTTTATTTTTGAACTATTGGTGCTATTTTTATAATTTCTGTATACCTGGAGTGGGTTTCGGGCGTCAACACCCCGCTGCCCGGTCTGTGATCAGGCCATTAGTAGAGCATTTTCCAATTTTTAGCATAACATACCAGTGGAGTGTAAGAGTTCACTTGTTTTTCTTTGCTGTATATTCACTTGTTTTTCTTTGCTGTACGTATATATTTTAAGTGACAATCTTTTGTCAATGTTGATTCCTCTCTTATGTCTTTTAATATTTTATCTCATAATTTCTGCATGCATTTGTCTGTCTGCTGGGATTGAGCTATAGCTCTTGGGCCCCTCCTTTGCTTTTCAGTTAGTATTTTTTGAGTAGCACAGTAAGGGATAGTGGCAGTAGCCTGTTAGTTAAAGGTAGTGGTAATTGTGTATAATGGAAGGCTTGAATTAGTGGGCAAGTACAGCACTTCTCTTGAAGACCTGACATGGTTGTGTGATGAAGTCTGGCTAGGAGTGTTGTCCTGCAATTTACCTGTAACTTATTTCAAGAGGCCTCCCTGTTCATTGCCACTTTCGCTAGGCTGTTGCTGAATGGCATGTCAACATCCCCTAAAACATTTGTAGGTTTGATTGGTAATGAATGCATCAAATTTATTAAAATCCTAGGCTAGTGTTCTGATTGCGTGACACCTAGGCTAGTGTTCTGATTGCGTGACACCTAGGCTAGTGTTCTGATTGCGTGACACCTAGGCTAGTGTTCTGATTGCTGACACCTAGGCTAGTGTTCTGATTGCGTGACACCTAGGCTAGTGTTCTGATTGCGTGACACCTAGGCTAGTGTTCTGATTGCGTGACACCTAGGCTAGTGTTCTGATTGCGTGACACCTAGGCTAGTGTTCTGATTGCGTGACACCTAGGCTAGTGTTCTGATTGCGTGACACCTAGGCTAGTGTTCTGATTGCGTGACACCTAGGCTAGTGTTCTGATTGCGTGACACCTAGGCTAGTGTTCTGATTGCGTGACACCTAGGCTAGTGTTCTGATTGCGTGACACCTAGGCTAGTGTTCTGATTGCGTGACACCTAGGCTAGTGTTCTGATTGCGTGACACCTAGGCTAGTGTTCTGATTGCGTGACACCTAGGCTAGTGTTCTGATTGCGTGACACCTAGGCTAGTGTTCTGATTGCGTGACACCTAGGCTAGTGTTCTGATTGCGTGACACCTAGGCTAGTGTTCTGATCTAGGCGTGACACCTAGGCTAGTGTTCTGATTGCGTGACACCTAGGCTAGTGTTCTGATTGCGTGACACCTAGGCTAGTGTTCGATTGCAGTGACACCTAGGCTAGTGTTCTGATTCGTGACACCTAGGCTAGTGTTCTGATTGCGTGACACCTAGGCTAGTGTTCTGATTGCGTGACACCTAGGCTAGTGTTCTGATTGCGTGACACCTAGGCTAGTGTTCTGATTGCGTGACACCTAGGCTAGTGTTCTGATTGCGTGACACCTAGGCTAGTGTTCTGATTGCGTGACACCTAGGCTAGTGTTCTGATTGCGTGACACCTAGGCTAGTGTTCTGATTGCGTGACACCTAGGCTAGTGTTCTGATTGCGTGACACCTAGGCTAGTGTTCTGATTGCGTGACACCTAGGCTAGTGTTCTGATTGCGTGACACCTAGGCTAGTGTTCTGATTGCGTGACACCTAGGCTAGTGTTCTGATTGCGTGACACCTAGGCTAGTGTTCTGATTGCGTGACACCTAGGCTAGTGTTCTGATTGCGTGACACCTAGGCTAGTGTTCTGATTGCGTGACACCTAGGCTAGTGTTCTGATTGCGTGACACCTAGGCTAGTGTTCTGATTGCGTGACACCTAGGCTAGTGTTCTGATTGCGTGACACCTAGGCTAGTGTTCTGATTGCGTGACACCTAGGCTAGTGTTCTGATTGCGTGACACCTAGGCTAGTGTTCTGATTGCGTGACACCTAGGCTAGTGTTCTGATTGCGTGACACCTAGGCTAGTGTTCTGATTGCGTGACACCTAGGCTAGTGTTCTGATTGCGTGACACCTAGGCTAGTGTTCTGATTGCGTGACACCTAGGCTAGTGTTCTGATTGCGTGACACGTAGGCTAGTGTTCTGATTGCGTGACACCTAGGCTAGTGTTCTGATTGCGTGACACCTAGGCTAGTGTTCTGATTGCGTGACACCTAGGCTAGTGTTCTGATTGCGTGACACCTAGGCTAGTGTTCTGATTGCGTGACACCTAGGCTAGTGTTCTGATTGCGTGACACCTAGGATAGTGTTCTGATTGCATGACACCTAGGCTAGTGTTCTGATTGCATGACACCTAGGCTAGTGTTCTGATTGCGTGACACCTAGGCTAGTGTTCTGATTGCGTGACACCTAGGCTAGTGTTCTGATTGCGTGACACCTAGGCTAGTGTTCTGATTGCGTGACACCTAGGCTAGTGCTCTGATTGCGTGACACCTAGGCTAGTGCTCTGATTGCGTGACACCTAGGCTAGTGCTCTGATTGCGTGACACCTAGGCTAGTGCTCTGATTGCGTGACACCTAGGCTAGTGCTCTGATTGCGTGACACCTAGGCTAGTGCTCTGATTGCGTGACACCTAGGCTAGTGCTCTGATTGCGTGACACCTAGGCTAGTGCTCTGATTGCGTGACACCTAGGCTAGTGCTCTGATTGCGTGACACCTAGGCTAGTGCTCTGATTGCGTGACACCTAGGCTAGTGCTCTGATTGCGTGACACCTAGGCTAGTGCTCTGATTGCGTGACACCTAGGCTAGTGCTCTGATTGCGTGACACCTAGGCTAGTGCTCTGATTGCGTGACACCTAGGCTAGTGCTCTGATTGCGTGACACCTAGGCTAGTGCTCTGATTGCGTGACACCTAGGCTAGTGCTCTGATTGCGTGACACCTAGGCTAGTGCTCTGATTGCGTGACACCTAGGCTAGTGCTCTGATTGCGTGACACCTAGGCTAGTGCTCTGATTGCATGAAACTAGTTAAATCAATCAGTAAAATGAAACAAAGCACAAATAACCTGCACATAGAGAGGAGCTTATGACAATGTTTTGGTCTGACTTGGACCACTTACAAAGTGACTTGTAAATGATCCAATTCGGGCCGAAACGTCGTCATAATAAGTTTCTCTCCCCTATGTGCAGGTTATTTGTGTATTGTTCCAGTTACGGTATTGTGCCTTTTTCTTCTGTAATCAAATGAAGTTGCACTTCCTATGACTTACTCTCCTGCAACTTTTTATTAGAAGCTTAGTTTATTAATCCTTTGGGGGTCCACAGGCCCTCTCCAAAACTCGTTCTCAGGGTCCCAAATTTTTTGGAAAAAAAAAATTATTTTTTCTTATGAAATGATAGAGAATCTTTTTCCGATCACAACGACACCAAAATTATGAAATTTGCTCGAAAACTAACGGAATTATGCTTTCGCGAAGTTAGCGATATCGATGATATTTACTCATCAGCGATTTCACCCACTTTGAGCACTATTTTCGGCAAATTCCAATGTTTCAGTCTACTAAAATTATAGCTATTTCGCTAGAATTCCATTTGTTCTATCAAGTGAGTACAAGAAACAGCCAATTTACCGATTTCAACTACCCAATAAGGTGGTCAGAAATTCGCAATTTGGCCAATTTCACACAAATTTCAAAAGATGCCAATTTCAAAATAGGGTCCAGAATAAATGAGACAGACATTCCTGGCACTCAAATAACATTTTATCTGTTCATTAGTCATGTCTCCAGGCCCCTTTTACATTACTTTTGCTTTCCATTTTGAATTTTTATTCTCACAAAAAATAAAAGATTTACTGTTATGTGTACAACTGCATCATTGTAAAAATGGTATAAATAATATCAGCGCACTTGTGCAAGAATATTAGACATTCCAGTTGATGTGTATTGGACGCATGGCGTGATTTGCTTACTCCTGAACATAGGCAAAAATCGAAAATTTTTGCTACTTTGCGCTCAGTTTCAAGGTACTTGTCATCGTGAAAACAGTCAAAATTATCTCTATTTCTATAATATATCATCCATTCTATCAAATGAGACTAAGAAAACGAGAATACAAGCATAAATACCATACGAAAATAGACTGCAAAGTCGCTGTTTTAAACCAAAAACACGGTCAGTTTTTTTTCCTCATTATGCACTGTGTGGTGCAGGATTTTTTTTATACTGCGCACACTGACCGCACAGACCCATTCTATCACATCTAGGCCTACCAGCCTGTTTCTGCTTGATTTGAGGATGCTAGAATTTAGGCGTACTAGTACGACCAAAACCCTGGTGCGTAAGCCTTACTAGTACGGCCGAAACCCAGAAAGGGTTAATAAGGGGGATTGATTTTTATTATTAAATAGCCCTTTTTTTATTGAGGGGGCTCCAATTTTTGTTAAAGGTAAGCTTCATTTCTATAATTAAAAGCCAATTTAAGCAGAGAAACTCTTCATTTTATGACATCTCACTTGGTAGGGTTCTATCAACTATCTGATAAATTTCTCTGTGGGGTGAAACATCATAAAAGTTCTTCTTGCTTAGTCTTTGAATTATTACGTTTTGGCTCGCACCATTGTCTTTCTTGGTAATCTTAATTTTCATTATAAAGAATAGTCACATCTGTTAAAAATATTTAAAGCTTTTTTCTAACACTGGCAGTCTCCCATCAAGGTAGATTGACCAGAAAAAAGAAGAAACACTTTCACCATCACTCAGTCCATTACTGTCTTGCCAGAGGCATGCCAATATTAGAGATACCCCTCCAAACTGGAAATATCCTCACTCCTTCAGAGTACAGGCACTGTACTTCCCACCTCCAGAACTCTAGTCTGGCTAACTGATTTCCCTAAATGTAAAGTAAAGTAAATTTTATTTTGTTGCAGATTACATAGGTATTGGTAGTTACAATGTAAATTGGGTGTAAGGAGAGCCACTGACATGCCATGGCATTAGGGGCAGCTTATTCTAGTAACTTAAAGACTATGTACTTAATATTAGAGAAATTTATTGAGTTTATTCTAGTTAAAAATTGTTTTCAAAATTACAATATGATGAAATTTTACTGTTTAAATTATTATATAATGATATTAGATTGTTACAGTAATGGTAATATGGAATTGAGATTATCTTAAGGAAAATAACATTGAGCATTTTTGACATTAACTTATAATATGAGTATTTAGTTTTGATTGAGTAGGGGGTAACATAATAGTAACATATTATTAAAAATTGAGATTATCGTATAGGAAAGTAATAATGAGCATTTTTCAGAGTAGTTTATAGTATGATCATTTAGTTTTGGGTGAGTAGGTGGTTTTTGAGTTGTCTTAAATTGATTTTCGGACAAGATTATCCTAATATTTACTGGTAGTGAATTCCAGATTCTGGGGCCCTTTATGTGCATAGCATTTTTACATAGGTTGATATGAACACGGGTTATATCAAAAAGTGATCTGTGTCTTGTGTTGTGGTCATGGGTCCTATTAAAGTTGGTGAGGAGAATTTTGAGCAGAGGGATTATATTAGAGTGTAAAGTTTTGTATATGTAGTAGGCACAAGAGTAAGTATGAATGTTCTTTACAGTAAGTAGTTTGAGACTTTTGAATATTGGTGGAGTATGCTGTCTAGAGTGGGAATTTATCATTCTGACTGCGGCCTTTTGTTGTGTTATGAGTGGTCTAAGGTGATTTAATGTTGTTGATCCCCATGCACAGATTCCATAGGTGAGATACGGGTAGATAAGTGAATGATATAGTGCAAGGAGAGCTGATTGTGGTACATAATAGCGTATCTTTGATAATGTGCCTACTGTTTTCGAGATTTTCTTGGAAATTTGTTGTGTGTGTGTTTGGAATTTAAGGCTACTGTCAAAGTGGATTCCTAGGAATTTTCCCTCTGTGAGTCTTGTGATGGGTGTACCATTGAGCGTTATGTTAAGTGGAACATTTGTGGCTTTGCTTCCAAACTGTATGAAGTAGGTCTTGTCAGTATTGAGAGTAAGCTTGTTAGTCGTCATCCATGTTGATATTTTCTGTAATTCGGCATTAACAGTGTTTGCCAGTATAACTGGATTTGGGTGAGAGAAGACATATGTTGTGTCATCTGCAAATAAAATGGGTTTGAGTAGTTGTGATGCATTCGGTAGGTCATTTATGTAAATGAGGAATAGGAGTGGCCCCAGGACACTTCCTTGAGGGACTCCGACTGTAATTTGTTGTGTGGAAGAGTTCGCTCCATTTGTGTACACGTATTGGCTTCTGTTGGTGAGGTATGACTTTAGGTAGTTGAGTGGGTGCCCCCTTATACCATAGTGTGCTAATTTTGTGAGCAGTAAATCATGGTCGACTGTATCAAAAGCTTTGCGTAGATCAATGAAGATTCCCAGTGGGACTTCTTTCTTCTCAAGTGCTGTATATATTAACTCCAACATGTGCATAATAGCATCGTTTGTGCTCTTGTTTGTCCTGAATCCAAATTGACAGGGGTTGAGTACATTGTGTGAGACGAGGTAGGAATAGATTTGTCTTTGAATAAATTTTTCGAAGATTTTAGAAAGCAATGGTAAATTAGAAATTGGTCTAAAATTATTCAGGTCTGTTAGATCACCTCCTTTGTGGATCGGGGTGACCCTAGCTATTTTGAGAATTGATGGAAAGGTAGAGGCTTCAATGGATTTATTGAATAGTGTTGCTATAATTGGTGTACATAATCCCTTCATAAATGTTATCTTGCTCACTCTCCAACAGCACAGTCATAAAAAAAAACAGTTATCTCCACATCTGTCTAACACACATGCCTGTTGGATGTCCAAACCCTTCACATGCGAAACTTCCTTTACTGCCTCCTCCAACCTTTCCTGGGACGATCCCTACTCTTTCCTTCCACTACAGATTTACACACCTCCAGATCGTCCTATTTTGTTCCATTCCCTCTAAATGTCTCGAACTACCTCAACCCCTTCTCAGCCCTCTGGATAATACTTTTAGTAACCTTGCACCTCCTGATCTCCAAAATATGATTTTTTCGCATAATAGTCTCACAACAAGTTGTTCTCAGACACGACATCTCCACTGCCTCGATGCTCTTCATTGCTGCAACTTTCATAACTTATACTTTACACCCATATAAGAGTTTTGGTACCACCGTACTCTCATACATTTCCCTTTTTGCCTTCATGGATAAAATTCTTTGTTTCCACAGATGCCTCGGTGCACCATTTACCTTTTTCCTCCCCTCGTCAATTCTTTGGTTCACCTCGTTTTTCATAGACCTGTTCCCTGACAAGTCTACCTCTAAATTTCTGAATGCATTCACTTCCACCATATTTTCTCCATCCAGCCTGATATCCAATCTTTCATTACCTAAACTTTTTGTTACCCTCATCACCTTGCTCTTTCCTGTTTCACATTTAATTTTCTTCTTTTACATCTCCTCCCAGATTGGTCAACCAATCTTTGTATCTTCTCGTCAGAATCTCCCGAAAGAACAGTGTCTTTGGCAAAAAGCAACTGTGACAGTTCCCACTTTGTATTAGATTCTTTATCTTGTAATCCCACCCCTCTCTCCAACACCCTAGCATTCACTTCTTTTACAGCCCCTTCTATAAATGTTAAACAACTATGGTGACATCATGCATCCCTGTCTAAAGCCTAATTTTACTGAAAAATAATCTCCTTCTGCTATATACCCTAACCTAAGTCACTGTGCTCATAAAAACTCTTAACTGCTTTAATTAACCTACAACGTATTTCATAAACTTGCAGCATCTGCCACATTGCTTCCCTATCCACCCAGTCATATGCCTTTTCTAAATTTATAAATGCAACTAAAACTTCCTTACTCTTATTTAATTATTGTTCCTTTTTTCTTTAGTTGTATAAATATTTTAGTTTGCTACATGTAATAAATTGTCTGAAGATGACATATACTGAGCTAATATTTTTTTTACCAGGTATATGGTGGATCAACGGCGGGCAATTTTCATGTTTAAAGATGGTGCTCAAGCCTGGGAGGCTAAAGACTTCCTAATAGAGCAGCAGGAGCTGAAAGAGTGTTCGATGGAGAACAAGGTGTATCATGGACGCTTTACTCCTGAGGTGAGCTACCAACTGTAATCATGCTAAGGCATCTATACTGTTAACATTGACTGGCTTAACGAATTGGAAACACACTCAGATATTAATGAATGCATCAAGAACTTTCTTAAAAAAACACATAACCTCTATAACAGACATTGCCCGAAAAAACTAAACAGATCACAGCTAAGAGACTTAACAATCCCTGCAACACCCAGCATCCTTAAATCCATAAATAAGAGGCACCAATATGAAAAACAATATAGAAGGGGGCTCACATAACCAGAGAACAATCCAAACGCTACTCATCAATCCTTACTAGCCTGATAAGAAGGTCCAAAAATTGTATTATGAGAACAGACTCCAGACCGTAAAGGTGATATGAAAAGACCTGGAAAACCCTATCTACAATTCTAGGAAATAAAAAGATATCCACAACAATACCATCAAATTATCAAAAACAGACGAACCCCTACTCACCAATT
>WNWK01021478.1:14346-34035 GCA_009830355.1 Cherax destructor
AACATGCTCAACTGTGTTTCTCAGTTCTAATGTTCTTAAGTGAGTGGTAAAGGAAGAAAAGGGTAAATCTACTTAAAATGACAGTTTTTTTTCCCCACAATAAAAGTGTTTACATTTTGATCAAAAAGCCAGTGTACATAATTCTAGATTAAAAATATGAAGTAAATTTCACAAAGATGTGTATTTTCTTTGGCACAGCCAAAACTAAAGTTCAGTTACTAAAGATTTTTTTTTAACTCTTTGTAGGTATATTCAGCATTTTTAGTAAATGTTTATTTGTATGTAAGGGTAATGTTTGGAAGTCGCTTGTAACTGTCATGCAAGAATGTATGCAATACCCATGGGGTATACTTCAACTCTTGTACTGTTGGGTGCATAGATCTAGGTCATTGAGGCCATTGTCACTTGCGTCATAATCATACTCCAATTTACTGTGAATGGTAAATTTTGGCTTAGATACGAGAGAATGGGGTCTACGCAGGGTGTGTTCGCAGTAGAAAAATACCTGTCTACATAATGCATGATGCAGACAACTAGCCCTCTGACCTGGGTAGCTTTTGTAGTTTTATCTGCTTTTTGTTTGTGTCATTTGATAATCCAGAAGACTTACTAGTAAAATGGAGATTATAGTCAGTTTCAGACCAGAAGCTGCCTTAACCCTTTGACTGTTTCGGTCGTATATATACATCTTATGAGCCAGTGTTTCGGACGTATATGGTATACTCAAAAATTCTAGCGGCTTCAAAACAAGCGGGAGAAAGCTGGTAGGCCCACATATGAGAGAATGGGTCTGTGTGGTCAGTGTGCGCTGTATAAAAAAAATCCTACAGCATGCAGTGCATAATGAGAAAAAAAAAAACTCCGCCCGTGTTTTTGGATTAAAACGCCGACTTTGAGGTGTATTTTCGTATAGTATTTATGTGTGTATTCTCTTTTTCGTGGTCTCATTTGATAGAATGGAAAACATATTACAGAAATAGAGATGATTTTGATTAGTTTCATGATGAAAATGACCTTGAAATTGAGCTCAAAGTAGTGGAAATGTTCGATTTTTGCCAATGTTCAAGAGTACACAAATCACGCCATGCGTCCAATACACGTCAACTGGCGAGTCTAATATTCTTACACAAGTGCACTGATATTATTTATACCATTTTTACAATAATGCAGTAGTCTGCATAACAATAAAAATTCTATTTTTTTTGAATAAAAAAATCAAAATAGAAAGCAAGAGTAATATAAGAGGGGCCTAAAGACGTGACTAATGAACAGAGAAAATCTTATTTTAGTGCCAGGAATGTCTGCATTATTTATTCTAGACCCTATTTTGAAATTGACATCTTTTTTATGTTGCACAAAATTGGCCAAATTGCCACTTTCTGACCACTTTATTGGGTAGTTGAAATCGGTAAATTGGTGGTTTCTTGTACTCAATTGATAGAACAAATGGAGTTCTAAAGAAATAGCTATGAGTTTGGTCGACTGTAACAATTGAATTGGCCGAAAATAGGGCTCAAAGTCGGCGAAATTGCCGATGCGTATAGTATATCGCCGACATCGCTAACTTCGCGAGAGCATAATTCTGTAAGTTTTCCATCAAATTTCGTACTTTTGGTGTCATTACCATCGGGAAAAGATTCTCTATCATTTCATAAGAAAAAAAAATTTTTATTTTCCAAAATTTTGCGACAGAATGAGTTTCAGAATGGGGTCTCCGACAATCAAAGGGTTAAATTAGCAGAAATGCTTTATTTTTACCAATTTTTCCAAGAAAAGGTAGGAGCTCTTTAACCCCCTCTCCCCCAATCCTATATATTTTTTTTTTTACTAGGGATGCTTCACTTATTGGGATGGCCTAAACCATGACCGAACATTCTTGGTTATATTAGCACAGAAAGTTTTTTCTTTTTGTGATGGATTCTAATTGGAGGGTAAGTGTTATATGAAGAGGCCTCAAGACATGATTAATGAACAGAAGAAAGGTTGCTTTGGTTCCTAGAATGCCTGGTTTTATTTTGGACTGTTTAAATTGAAATTTGTTAAATTTTGTAAGGTAGCCCTTAAAGTTGAATGGGCAGTTTCTTGCACTTGATCAATAAAATGGAAGGCCTACCAGCCAAATAGCCAGGAGTAAAGATGGTTCGAGTTGTGAAATTGGCATAAAATAGGCCTCTGATACGTAAATTATACCCAGACCACCAACTTCACACTTGTAATTCTGTAAGTTTTCCATCAAATTCTACATTTTTGGAGTCATGGTCACCAGAATGATTCTCCACCACTTTAGATGAAATTATTATTATTATTACGACACTGACAGCTTTTAATTTCGGAGGTCGTGACAGTGAAGGGTTAAGGCTGTTAAAGGGCTCTTGATTCAGGGATTAGAGCTAGCATTTTTATGGATCAAACTTGATTGTGTGTTCAGCACTTCCCAATCATAATAAGGGTTTCATTACCCCATCTCCTTCCTTATTATCTTTTTCTTAAAATTTTGGAAATCTTTCAGGGACAGGAAGAATATGGAAAAACTGCCAAAAAGAAGCCAAAGACTAAATCAAAGAAAAAGAAAGAAGAGTTATAATTATGGGTTGGTTTATAGTAGGGGCTTTATGGTGTTTGCACAAGTTTTACTCTGGTTTATAATTAACATCTTTGTTATAGCACTTTTCCTTGCTTTCTGTTGTCTGTTAAAGTAGGTGTATGTGCTAAAGTTCAAACCAGGGAATGGGTGAGGTTTGAACCCATGGCAAGTAAATTCAAAAACTCCACCCATTCCCTGGTTTATTTCCAAATGTGTTATTACAATTTTGTGAGTTGTGCTAAAGTTCATTTAATAATTTAAGGCACTTGTTATTATGGATGGTCATCCATATTTGACAAGAGTATAAACAATGTTATTAAGTTATTTAACTTATAATTTTGTATTAATTAACATGCTGGTTTTCCATCTTTACACATTTGGTTTTACATGACTGAATTCTGGTATAATTTTTGATGGGCCTACATATTTAGGCTTTGTGAAAGTGACAGACTGGTGTATGTTTGTAATAAAGACTTCAATTACTACTTCTTATTTTAACATACCTTCTATAATATTACTGTGTTAATGTATAGAAATATGTACTGTGTGATGTATATATGTGTAGGAATGATATTAAGCCTACCAAGCAACTGACTAAAATGGTATTTTAATATTTTTCTTAAATATTCATGAGTCATTGAACTTCGTATAGGTTAACTTTTCTGACATTGAAAAAAAAATAGTATAATAACCCATGGAAACTACTATTCAACTAAAACAGCACAATTATTTCCAAGTTGTTATTTTTCAACACAACGGCCATCTCCCACTGAGGCAGGGCGACCTGAAAAAGAAGAAACAGTTTCAGACTGCTGCATGGTCCTGGAAGACACATTCCCCAGGTTTTGTCTATAAGCCTCAAGCAGGTGAGGATATTGAATGGTCCTTCAAGAACTTCCTGAGGGTTAAATTTGTTTCTGAAGTGACTTCAAAGCACCTTTCAAAAAGTGCTTTGGTGTAGAGTTTCTTGAAGTTAGAAATGACCTGTTGGTCCATGGGCTGGATGAGAGGAATAGTGTTAGGAGGCAAGAACTGCACAGTTATAAAACTGAACTCCTCCAGCAACTCGTTTTCCAAGCTTGGAGGGTGAGCAGGAGCATTATCCATAAGTAAAAGGGCCCTGAGTGGCCCTTTTACTTATGACAGTGGGAGCAAAGACCTCATGAATCCACTCAATAAAAAAATTGTCTTGTTACCCAAACTTTCATGTTGGCCCTCCACATTACAGCCAATTTCTTTTTCATAACATTGTTCTTGAAAACTCGTGGATTTTCAGAATGATAAACAAGGGCTTCAGTTTAAAGTCCCTACTTGAATTATCATACGTGGTAATACAGGTGACCTGTGCCGCTTTGTTCCATCCTGTACATGCGAAAACTTGTCCGTCGACAGTCAAGAGAATGTTCGAAAACAGATTTATTTGACAAGTAATGCAATTGACAACTGAGGTTCGACTTCTTTCTTCTTTCAACACGTCGGCCGTTTCCCACCGAAGCGGGGTGGCCCAAAATGAAAACGAAAGTTTTCCTTTTACATTTAGTAATATATACAGGAGAAGGGTTACTCCCCTTGCTCCCGGCATTTTAGTCGCCTCTTACGACACGCATGGCTTACGGAGGAAGAATTCTGTTCCACTTCCCCATGTATACCATATATTCAATGTGGAGCAATGTCAGGCTAAGTATTTCTCCATATTTCAAGTGCTAAAACACCTTTAAACAGATCTAATATCATAAGAAACTAGTGTACATGATATTAAACATTAAAAATGATTAAAAAATTGTATCTTGGCATCAATAAACTGTAAAGGTAAATATCCTTTAATCTGGCTTAATACATATATTGCCTAGGTAGTAGGTTGGTAGACAGCAACCACCCAGGGAGGTACTACCGTCTTGCCAAGTGAGTGTAAAACGGAAGCCTGTAATTATTTTACATGATGGTAGGATTGCTGGTGTCTATTCTGTCTCATAAACATGCAAGATTTCAAGTTCGTCTTGCTACTTACACTTAGGTCCCACTACACATGCATGTACAAGCATATAAATACACAGTGCCTTCTTGAAGACAGTCAGGGGTCTATTGGTAATCCCCCTTATATATGCTGGGAGGCAGTTGAATAGTCTTGGGCCCCTGACACTTATTGTGTTGTCTCTTAGTGTACATGTGGCGCCCCTGCTTTTCATTGGGGGAATGTTGCATCTCCTGAAGAGTCTTTTGCTTTCGTAGAGAGTGATTTTTGTGTGCAAGTTAGGTACTAATTCTCTAGGATTTTCCAAATGTATATTATTATGTATATTATTATGTATATTATTCCCTGCATTCCAGGGAATACAAATCAAGGGACTTCAACCATTCCCAGTAATTTAGGTGCTTTATCATACTTGTGTGCCGTGAAAGTTCTCGGTACACTTTCTAGGTCAGCAATTTCGCCTGCCTTGTACAGCAGTATTCCAGCCTAGAGAGAACAAGCAATTTGAAGGGAATCATCTTGGGCTTGGCATCCCTAATTTTGCAGGTTCTCATTATCCATCCTATCATTTTTCTAGCAGATGAAGTAGATACAGTGTTGTGGTCTTTGATGGTGAGATAATCTTGACACTATCACTCCCAAGTCCTTCACATTAGTTTTTTGCTCTATTGTGTGGTTAGAATTTTTTGTATATCCTGATAGTTGGTAGACAGCAACCACCCAGGGAGGTACTACCATCCTGCCAGGTGACTGTGAAACAGAAACCTGAAACTGTTTTACATGATGGTAGGATTGCTGGTGTCTTTTTTCTGTCTCATAAACATGCAAGATTTCAGGTACGTCTTGCTACTTACACTTAGGTCACGCTACGCAAACATGTACACGTTTATGTATACACACTCATCTGAGTTTTCTTTGATTTTATCTTAATAGTTCTTGTTCTTATTGCTTTTCCTTTCATATCCATGGGGAAGTGGAATAAGAATCTTTCCTCCGTAAGCCATGCGTGTTGTAAAAGTCAACTAAAATGCCGGGAACAATGGGCTAGTAACCCCTTTTCCTGTATAGCTTACTAAAAAGAAAAAGAAGAAAACCGTCAAAGTGGGATGTTTGAATGTGCGTGGATGTTGTGCGAATGATAAGAAAGAGATGATTGTAGATGTTATGAATGAAAAGAAGCTGAATGTCCTGGCTTTAAGTGAGACAAAGCTGAAGGGGGTAGGAGAGTTTCAGTGGGGAGAAATAAATGGGATTAGGTCAGGGTTTCAAATAGAGTTAGAGCTAAAGAAGGAGTGGCAATAATGTTGAATAATCAGTTATGGCAGGTAAAGAAGGAATATAAATGTATAAATTCAAGGATTATGTGGAGTAAAATAAAGGTTGGATGTGAAAAGTGGGTTATAGTAAGTGTTTATGCACCTGGAGAAGAGAGAAGTGTAGAGGAGAGAGAGATTTTGGGAAATGTTAAGGGAGTGTGTGGGGAGTTTTGAACCAAGTGAGAGTAATTGTGGTTGGGGATCTTAATGCTAAAGTGGGTAAAAATGTTGTGGAGGAGTAGTAGGTAAATTTGGGGTGCCAGGGGTAAATGTAAATGGGGAACCATTAATTGAGCTATGTGTAGAAAGAAGTTTGGTAATAAGTAATACATATTTTATGAAAAAGAGGATAAATAAATATACAAGGTATGATATAGCACATAAGGAAAGTAGTTTGTTGGATTATGTATTGGTGGATAAAAGGTTGATGGGTAGGCTTCAGGATGTACATGTTTATAGAGGGGCAACGGATATATCAGATCATTATTTGGTCATAGCTACAGTTAGAGTAAAAGGTAGATGGGACAAAAGAAAATGGCAACAGCAAGTAAGAGAGAGGTAAAGTGTATAAACTAAGGGAGGAGGAAGTTAGGGTGAGATATAAGCAACTATTGGCAGAAAGGTGGGCTAGTGCAAGTATGAGTAGTGGGGGGGTTGAAGAGAGTTGGGATAGTTTTAAAAATGCAGTATTAGAATGTGGGGCAGAAGTTTGTGGCTATAGGATGGTGGGTGCAGGAGGAAAGAGGAGTGAGTGGTGGAATGAAGAAGTAAAGGGTGTGTTAAAAGAGAAAAAGGTAGCTTATGAGAGGTTATTACAAAACAGAAGTGTTAATAGAAGAGCAGAGTATATGGAGAGTAAAAGAAAGGTGAAGAGAGTGGTGAGAGAGTGCAAAAGAAGAGCGGATGAAAGAATGGGAGAGGCTCTGTCAAGAAATTTTGCTGAAAACAAGAAAATTTTTTGGAGTGAGATAAACAAGGTAAGAAAGCCTAGGGAACGAATGGATTTGTCAGTTAAAAACAGAGTAGTGGAGTTAGTAGATGGGGAGCTGGAGGTATTGGGTAGATGGCGGGAATATTTTGAGGAACTTTTAAATGTAGATGAAAAAAAGGGAGGCGGTAATTTCATGTATTGGCTAGGGAGGTACAACATCATTTAGGAGTGAAGAAGAGCAGGATGTGAGTGTGGGGGAGGTGCGTGAGGCATTACGTAGAATGAAAGGGGGTAAAGCAGCTGGAATTGACGGAATCATGACAGAAATGTTAAAAGCAGGGGGTTTTATAGTGCTGGAGTGGTTGGTATTTGTTTAATAAATGTATGAAAGAGGGGAAGGTACCTAGGGATTGGCAGAGAGCATGTATAGTTCCTTTATATAAAGGGAAGGGGATAAAGAGAGTGTAAAATTATAGGGGAATAAGTTTACTGAGTATACCAGGTAAAGTGTATGGCAGGGTTATTATTGAAAGAATTAGAGGTAAGACAGAGTAGGATTGCAGATGAGCAAGGAGGCTTTAGAGTGGGTAGGGGATGTGTAGATCAAGTGTTTACAGTGAAGCATATATGTGAACAGTATTTAGATAAATGTAGAGAAGTTTTTATTGCATTTATGGATTTAGAAAAGGCATATGAGAGTGGATAGGGGAGCAATGTGGCAAATGTTACAAGTGTATGGAACAGGTAGTAAGTTACTGAAGGCTGTAAAGAGTTTTTATTAGGATAGTGAGGCTCAGGTTAGGGTGTGTAGGAGAGAGGGAGATTACTTCCCAGTAAAAGTAGGTCTTAGACAGGGATGTGTAATGTCACCATGGTTTAATATATTTATAGATGGGGTTGTAAAAGAAGTAAATGCTAGGGTGTTTGGGAGAGGGATGGGATTAAATTATAGAGAATTAAATGTAAAATGGGAGTTGACAGTTACTTTTTTGCTGATGATACTGTGCTTATGGGCGATTCTAAAGAAAAGTTGCAAAGGTTAGTGGACAAGTTTGGGAGAGTGTGTAAAGGTAGAAAGTTAAAAGTGAACATAGATAAGAGTAAGGTGATGAGGGTATCAAACGATTTAAATAAATAAAAATTGGATATCACATTGGAGAGAGGGATTATGGAAGAAGTAAATGTTTTCAGATATTTGGGAGTTGACGTGTCAGCGGATGGGTTTATGAAGGATGAGGTTAACCATAGAATTGATGAGGGAAAAAAGGTGAGTGGTGCGTTGAGGTATCTGTGGAGACAAAAACGTTATCCATGGAGGCAAAGAAGGAATGTACGAAAGTATAGTTGTACCAACACTCTTATATGGGTGTGAAGCATGGGTTGCAAATGCTGCAGCGAGGAGGAGGCTGGAGGCAGTGGAGATGTCCTGTCTAAGGGCAATGTGTGGTGTAAATATTATGCAGAAAATTCGGAATGTGTAAATTAGGTGAAGGTGTGGAGTTACTAAAAGTATTTGTCAGAGGGCTGAAGAGGGGTTTTGTGGCTTTTATTGATAAATATATATTCCCAGGTATCTGTGCCCGGGTTGTCACACTCATGAAAACCTTATTCAGGTTGTCTGTCATTTAATCGAATTGTGTGTAGAGTATTTCGCTCATACTGTATCCGCTTGTGTGCTAGAGCGACTCCTTTAGCCGAACCCGCACAGATTTAGTGCTTCTTGTAAGTACTGTACAATGTAGGATGACTTGGAGAGCGTATAAATCTGTAGGGGAAGGAAGGCGGCGTAGGGGTCGTCCTAGAAAAGGTTGGAGGAAAGGGGTAAAGGAGGTATTGTGGGCGAGGGGCTTGGACTTCCAGCAAGCATGTGTGAGCGTGTTAGATAGGAGTGAATGGAGACGAATAGTTTTTGGGACCTGACGATCTGTTGGAGTGTGAGCAGGGTAACATTTTGTGAAGGGATTCAGGGAAACCAGTTAATTGATTTAGTTGGACTTGAGTCCTGGAAATGGGAAATACAATGCCTGCACTTTAAAGGAGGGGTCTGGGATAGTGACAGCTGGGAGGGACAATTCTCAGCTGTCGTATCTGAGCTCCTCTGCAAAGACAGTGATTATGTATGAGTGTGGTGAAAGTGTTGAATGATGATGAAAGTATTTTCTTCTTGGGGATTTTCTTTCTTTTTGGGTCACCCTGCCTTGGTGGGAGACGGCCGACTTGTTGGAAAAAAAAAAAAAGTTTTCTGCGGCACATTTAAAGATTTGGTTGATGTCCGTTTGGAGTCTTTCAGTGTTTTTGATGGAGGACATTGTCATGGCAATTCGGGTGTCATCCACAAAAAAAGACATGGAGCTATGGATTACATCTGTCTGTCAGATATGAGGATGAGGAGCAGGATGGAAGCAAGTACTGTTCCTTGTGGAACAGAGGTTTTCACTGTAGCCTCTTGAGACTTTACTCTGTTTATTATTACTCTGTGTTCTATTTGTCAGGAAGTTATAGATCCATCTACTAACTTTAACTGTTATTCCTTTATCACGCATATTGTGCGCTATTCCACCATGGTCACACTTGTCGAAAGCTTTTGTTAAGTCTGTGTATACTACATCTGTATTTTGTTTATCTTCTACAGCATCCAGGACCTTGTCGTAGTGGTCCAGTAGCTGGGACAGGCAGAAGCGACCTGCTCTAAACCCGTGTTGCCCTGGGTTGTGCAATTGATGGGTATCTAGGTGGTTGGCGATCTTACTTAGAACCCTTTCAAAGATTTTTATGATATGGGATGTTAGCGCTATCAGTCTGTAGTTCTTTGCAATTGTTTTGCTGCCACCTTTGTGGAGTGGGGCTATGTCTGTTTTTTTAGTGACTGTGGGCTGACCCCTGTGTCCATGCTCCCTCTCCATAGAATGCTGAAGGCATGTGACAGGGGCTTCTTGCTGTTCTTGATGAACACGGAGTTCAGCAGTATCTAAAATGAACTCTTATATTTACTCATTGTCCTGTTATCCCCATTTCATACTCTTCCTGTATGTTTCTTCAATCCTAGTGTGCCAAACTGTTAAATTTCTTAACATAAGAACATTAGAAAGAAGGAACACTGCAGCAGGCCTACTGGCTCATGCGATGCAGGTCCAAGTCTCCTACTGGCTTAAGCCAATGACCCAACCTAGTCAGGTCAGGTCACATTCACTTAAGGAAGGAGCACTGCATCAGATCTAGTAGCACAAGCTTGTCAGGTCCAGCTCACACCCACCCACACCCACTCATGCATTTATCTAGCCTATTTTTAAAACTTCACAACGTTTCAGCTTCTATGACTGTACTCGGGATTTTGTTCCACTCATCCACAACTCTATTACCAAACCAGTGCTTTCCTATATCCTTCCTGAATTTGAATTTTTCCAGCTTAAAACCATTGCTGCGAGTCCTGTCTTGGCTAGGTATTTTTAGCACACTATTTACATACCCTTTATTTATTCCTGTTTTCCATTTATATACAGTGGTACCTCGAGTTACGATATTTTTTCGTTCGAGAATGCTGTTCAAGTGCCATTACCAAACGAATTTATCCCCATAAGGAATAATGTAAAATAGACTAGTCCTTTTATGCCCCCAAAAATATACTTAAAAAAGCATTTAAAAAAATAAACTTACATAAAAGGGCGATTTTGGGGACCATCGTAACTCGAGGTACCACTGTACCTTAATCATATCCCCCTAATTCTGCGCCTTTCTAGAGAAATTCTACGCCTTTCTAGAGAAATTCTACGCCTTTCTAGAGAAATTCTATGCATTTGTAGAATGTCAGAGAAATTGCATGTGACCCCTAAAAGCAGCGTGTGTTAGCAGACTAAATTTGCTGAACCTCTTGTCACACTACTTAGGGAGCCCAACAGGCAAGTGGTACATTGTCATATGGCCTTGGTTCTATCCAAGCTTGATTATGGGAGTCTGGTATATTCCTGTTTCAAAAGCTATTCTCTTCAAGCATGATGATATCCATCATCAAGGTGCCTTTCAATCTTCTTCAGTTGAAAGTTTTTATAGAATCTGTCTTGGTGCCTTTCGATTGTCCTCAGTTAAAGCCTTTATGGAATCTAATGTTCCTTCATTGCCACACTATTGAGCAACTTACTATCTGTTATTTAGTTGGCTGTCATGATCTTAAGGACCCTACAACCTATTGAATAATAAAGATGTTAGGAAAGCTGACACTTTCAGCTGTCATCTTTATCATACTCTTTTTAACCTTCACTGTCACACTAGTTACTTCTCTTAATCTCTCTCCCATCTCTTTACCTTGTTCATTTCTTTTCATCTCCCCTTGGGAGGTATACCTGGAATATACCTGGAAAGGGTTTCGGGGGTCAATGCCCCCATGGTCGAGTCTGTGACCAGGCCTCGAGATTTGAGTACAGTGGACCCCCGGTTTTTGTGATGCTCCAAACTCGAACAATTATGTAAGTGTATTTTTGTAAGTGCGTTTGTAAGTGTATATTTGGGTGTCTAAAAGGATTAGTCTAATTTACATTATTCCTTATGGGAACAAATTCGTTTGGTAACGGCACTTGAACAGCATTCTGGAACGAATAAATCACGAACACCGGGGGTCCACTGTATGTCCCTCTTTCTTTGCATTTCTGAAGTCTCTTGTTCTTGCTATAGATGTGTGCTCCCTCTTCCTTGACCATTTTCACTTGCATTCACATTAGAGATGTTCACTGGTATTAGTCCCAGCAGGCATTAGCTAATATTGATGGTATTGGTATCGGCCTAAAAATGAGTGTCGGTAGCAGCAAAAATTTTGATATCGTTGCATCCGATTCACATGCTACTTGATGGTTCTAAATCGCCGAGGTGTATAAAATGCAGATGTTTTTCTGGATAGTGTACTAGAGGGATGCTTACCAGAGTTATAAGCACTTTTGCAGCAATAGTCCACTTTCCTGCTCTTCCTCATATTGTTGTAATCTCTAAGTGCATTACTTTCAGTAGACACACACTAACTTTTTGATTGAAATGGATTTATTACACCAACTTTAGCTGTGTTAGCTTGTAAGCTAATGTGTTTCACTACTACCCCTTATCTGAGAAGTCTCCTCAACTTCTTGGCATGTTGTGACCAGAATGATTTGAGTGCATTTTTTGTGACTGATGAAATAATACAAAAATTAAGCCTCTGACTGGGCCGCCACACATTGTTTGTAAATTTTCTCTTGTCAAAACAAATTCAGTAACTTTTACTTGATGTTCTGTCATTTTCCTTTTGGCATTCCCCAGCTTCTGTCCCTCAGCCTCCCCCAGCTTCTGTCCCTCAGCCTCCCTGGCCTGTTTGTTTATGGTAATAATAAAATCTGCATGTTTAGCTTCATTCCTTGTTGAATGATGATAAGTTTTTTTCTTTCTTTTTGGGTTTTTCTTTCTTTTTGGGTTACCTTGTTTTGGTGGGAAATGGCCAACGTGTTAAAAAAAAAATTACAGTGGACCCCCGCCTAACGAGCACCCTGGAAATCGTACAATTATGTAAGTATAATATTGTAAGTACTTGTGGAAGTGTATTTTTGGGGGTCTGAAATAGACTAACCTATGTGACATTATTTCTTAAGGAAGTAAATTTGTTCGGTAATGGCACTTGAGCAGGCTTCTGGAATGAATTTTGCTCATTAGGTGGGGGTCCACTGTAGCTTCCTTTTATCTATGATATGCTTGGAAGTTATGAAGTAGTGAGTCGCTTGTACCTAAGATAGCGCCTTCAACTCTCAAGTTGAGTGTTGCTGATAACATACCTGCTACTCTGGTTACTTAATATTTATTTTGATACAATTTATTGCTACAAAGACACAACTCAATGTTTTAAAGAAGTCTCATCAAATTTATTTAAAAAAAAATACTAATTATAGTGAACAAAATGCAGACAAATCTTGGTGTAGACAAATCTTGTATAATATTTGCATTAGCAAGCAGCTGCTTCAGTGGGTATAGTACATGTCAAGTGCCAGAAGAACTTTAAACCAGAAATGTCTCCACCATTGCAACTCCTACACCACCACTATGAGGAGACAGAAGCAACGCACTCAAAAACTGGGTAAGTAACAAGTCATGTCAGTATAGATGCAATAAGTGAATTTTATTAATTCATGTAATATAGATATGTACATAATTTATAAAGTAAGAAGAAAGGTGATGTGCACAGATAGAATCTCTTTAGTAAACTTCATGACAATCCAAAAACAATTTTATAGGAAGTAAAGAAATGGCAAGAGTTTGACAAGTGGTGATACAGTGCTGTACCTTGCAGTCCTCTGCTGAAATAATTAAACAAGGTGTAATTGTTTACCACCTCACAGCCTGTCCCTCTAGACTTTATCAGTTACTTTCAGTATGTATGTAGTTGTCTGACCTCTAATGTCATCACGTTTACACTGGTATGAGATACTTGTCACAGCCTCGCCCAACTGATAAATTATGTCCATATTGTCTTCACTTTTTTGAGTTCCCTTATAGGTGCTCATGTTGATGCCCATGCATTATGATTTGCTACTCTATACTTTACACTGTTCTTTCTTCTGGCAAGTTTTATTCTCATTCTCATTCTCATTCTCTCTCTCATTCTCATTCATTCTCATTCTCTCATTCTCTCTCTCATTCTCATTCTTTCTCATTCTCATTCTCTCATTCTCATTCTCTCTCATTCTCATTCTTTCTCATTCTCATTCATTCTCATTCTCTCATTCTCATTCTCTCTCATTCTCATTCTCTCTCTCATTCTCATTCTCTCTCTCATTCTCTCTCTCATTCTCATTCTCTCATTCTCATTCTCTCATTCTCATTCTCTCTCTCATTCTCTCATTCTCATTCTCTCATTCTCTCTCTCATTCTCTCATTCTCATTCTCTCTCTCATTCTCTCTCTCATTCTCATTCTCTCATTCTCATTCTCTCTCATTCTCATTCTCTCATTCTCATTCTCTCATTCTCATTCTCTCTCTCATTCTCATTCTCTCATTCTCATTCTCATTCTCTCATTCTCATTCTCTCATTCTCTCTCGTTCTCTCTCGCTCTCTCTCTCTCCCCCCCCTACTTTTAACATTGCAACTTTGAGGATCTGGCAGACATTTTTAGGAATGTTTACCCTGGTGGTCACCCAATTGTGCTCCATCACTCATAAAATGAGGTGCTTGTTACCATTACCACAGAACTGCTTGACTTAAGGAGAGCAAGAGTTTATTTGTTGCACCACTTTCATAGTCAAAAATCAACTGCTAGTGTTATCTTGCTTCTATCGAGTCACAAACTTGACGGATGCAGTATGATCTGACTTGGCTTCTGTCCAATGTTCCTGGCAAAATATTAGTCAACCCCACTGACGTGGGGATGCCGTGGTTTACTGTGTCGAAAGCTTTCCTTAGGTCAATAAAAAGTCCTAATGGATATTCCTTATTTTCGAGTGCTGTGTAAAGCAGGTCTATCATTTTTACTAATGCATCGTTAGTGCTTTTATTTTTCCTGAAGCCAAATTGGCAGGGGTTGAGTATGCTTTGTGTCGTTATGAACGAGTATAATCTCTTGCGCTGTAGCACTGAATGACCTTAATGGGTTTAGCCTCTTTTTTTGTAAATATAATAACTTTGTTACTGAAACAAAAGCAGTTTTTATAGTGTCTATCAAAAAAACCCAGTAATAACATATCTTGTAAGTTCAGTAATATCACTATTTTGTATTTTCTTGTCCTTGCCATATGGCAATGTAATTCTGATAGTGAATTAAGCCTCTGTGGTGTTTTTGTACTGTTACTTATGTTTACAAACACACATTGTTTGTAACGGCTTGACGTTGCCACAATAAAATGTCACATTGGTATTCAGAACCAATATCACATTGGTTGCACTTGCAACCAATGTGATATTGGTTCTGAATACTTGCCTGTAATTTATGTTCAACTAGAACTGAGAGATGTTATTCTGTATTCAACAGGTATTAGCAGAAATATTGTAGTGCTAGTGTTGAGCAAACTGGTAAAAGTGTATCCAGCAGGGCTCCTGACTCTTGTACTGAAGTGGGGGTCAATGTAACAGTGCAGAGAATATAGTGTATGTGTATGTTGGCATACTTGGTATAGTCATGGTCATTGTGTTAGTATGTACCTGTATAGTCATGGCCAGGGTGTGCACAATCTTGTCATAAATCATGGTATTTCATAGAGTTATTTTCAGTGTTTACTGTCATCATAAAATTGTAGTCAGTCACCATCAAGCCAAATAGGGATGTCATTTATGTGTGCCCTATCATCGTTAAAATATTTGTCACCACCTTTGATGTATATCCCATCTGCAGCAAACGAGCGAAAGGCATCAGCTTCAAGTCCAGACGACTTCATCCTGCCTGTGCCCACTGTCATCGCCTTTGTCGTCATCCTGATTGCCATCTTCCTCTTCCTTGTCCTTAAGGATTACCCAGATGGTTTCTGAAGGTCATCTGGGATTTTTTGGGAGGTCGATGGAGGAATTTTGAGAGCAATTGAGTGACTGTATGTGAGGTGGAGAGCCTCAAAGTGAGGCGAGTCAATATTACATTGTGATTTACAAGCCAGAAGTTATCCTACCTCATTTCAGAGTTCACTTTTTTTTAAAGTATGCCACCATCCTAGAGGATATGACCTTAATTAAATCAGCTACTGCTTGAGTACCTTTTACTAGTAGGTGAACAAGGACAACAGGTGTAAGGAAAATTTCTTACTGTTTGAGGCATAGAAGAAGCTTTTGAGAGATGTTCAGAGCTTTTGAAACTTTGAGAGGGCTTCACAGATTTTTTAGTTTAGGAATGACCCCTGAAAGTTTACAGGACATACCTGAAAATTAATCAGCTGTCTTGGCACTGCTAGTCTTCATGAGATTTCTAGAACTTTGCTCAGGTAGACTCTTCGAAGTTCAGTGAACTTTGTCTTCCTCAACTGTGAATACTACTTAACAGTTATATTTTGTATGCACTGATGTTTAGTTTTCTTGGGTGCTAATTCTTTAATTATTGTATTAGATTATGAATAATAATATAATTTTTCATCACTTTCCTTCTTCAAGGCATTTGATCAGTTAGTAAACTTTCTAAGAATTTCAGTATGCCCATTTCAGTCTATATCAGTTAAGCTAAAGAGATGGATGCTGGATTCACTTTTGCATGTGCACTGCCCAACACATTCACTCTGACCTGCTCGCTGAAAGTCCCACCTTTTACGCAGACACTGACTTTTGAAGAGAAACTAACCTATTGCACCAACTTTTATTTAAATTTTGCTCTTGTACTAACCCTACCCTAGCACACTCCCGCCCGTTCTAACTCTTAACCTTCACATATGCCTGCTTTCTCAAGTTCCTCTCAGCGCTGCTGGAAGGAATTTAACCCTTTGACTGTTTCGGTCGTATATATACGTCTTACGAGCCAGTGTTTCGGACGTATATATACTCACAAATTCTAGCAGCCTCAAATCAAACGGAAGAAAGCTGGTAGGCCCACATATGAGAGAATGGGTCTGTGTGGTCAGTGTGTGCAGTATAAAAAAAATCCTGCAGCACGCAGTGCATAATGAGAAAAAAAAACTCTGACCATGTTTTTGGAATAAAACGCCGACTTTGAGGTGTATTTTCGTATAGTATTTATGGTTGTATTCTCTTTTTTGTGGTCTCATTTGATAGAATGGAAAACATATTACAGGAATAGAGATGATTTTGATTAGTTTCATGATGAAAACGATCTTGAGAGTGAGCTCAAAGAAGCGGAAATGTTCGATTTTTGCCAATGTTCAAGAGTAAACAAATCATGTCACGCATCCAATACACATCAACTGGTGAGTCTAATATTCTTTCACAAGTGCACAGATATTATTTATACCGTTTTTACAATAATGCAATAGTCTGCATAACAATAAATCTTCTATTTTTTGTGTGAATAAAAAAATCAAAATAGAAAGCAAGAGTAATATAAGAGGGGCCTAAAGACGTGACTAATGAACAGATAACATCTTATTTTAGTGTCAGGAATGTCTGCATTGTTTATTCTAAGACCCTGTTTTGAAATTGACATCTTTTTTATTTTGCATGAAATTGGCGAAATTGCCAATTTCTGATCACTTTATTGGGTAGTTGAAATTGGTAAATTGGTGGTTTCTTGTACTCAATCGATAGAACAAATGGAGTTCAAAAGAAATAACTATGAGTTTGGTCGATTGTAACAATGGAATTAGCCAAAAATAGGGCTAAAATTCGGCGAAATCGCCGATGCGTATATGTCGCTGACATCACTAACTTTGCAAGAGCGTATTGTAGTTTTCCATCAAATTTCATACTTTTGGTGTCATTACAATCAGGAAAAGATTCTCTATAATTTCATAAGAGAAAATAATTGTTTTTTTTCCAAAATTTTGCGACATAGTTTCAGAATGGGGCCTCCGACAGTCAAAGGGTTAAATTGATTGATTATTGTTGTTACTGATTGTTGTTATTGTTGAACTTTTGAAAAATAGAAGGACAATATCAGTAAATATATACAAGCATGATAAAATAAAAAAAAGATTCAAAATACAGGACTTAAATTTTATGTATATTTTATTCAGAGTAATTTCACCTGAAGACTACAACAGCCTCTGAGGAATTTATTGTATGCTGTTACATTCTTAGCTTTCTGCAAAAAAAAAAGGAAAAAAAAAAAAAAACTTAGTATTGCTCAACATAATTTTTTTTATATTTACAGAGTTTTCCAAGCTGCTTGTAGGAGTGTGCTCTTAGTGTTTGAACATAATGGTTAAAAATATGACTGAACATTGTACATATACATTGGTGGTATTCAAAGTTAAAAGGTAGCTATTTATATAAGACTATGTACTACTAGTTTTTGTGATTAGTAATTCAGAAAGTCTTTCTTGCCCTATTATAAGGAATCAATAGTAAATCTTATATATATATATATATATATATATATTATTTTTTTATTTTGGGAGGGGGGCTGCATCTTTTAAAGCAGGTTACTCTTAAAATTATAAAATCTCAATATTTTCTGTCGGTTTACCCGCATTGGATTTACACTGAGGACTTTGTGTTCCAGTATTATTAGTAGGTATTAAAGCCTAACACTGTTACACTAGATTATATTGATGTATCTTTCATATCAGTACAGCATATTCTTTCATGCCATTGACACTACAGGTTGCCAATACTGTACACATTAACTGTGACAGTTAAATCTCAAAATTTACACAGCACTGTGTCTAAAATTTAGAAGACAAACTATCTTGCTATGTTTCAAGATATATTTCCTTGATTGCTGTACAAGTATGAATTTATTTATAATAGAATGACACTATCATTTAGTAAAACTATTACATAACTACAGTGGACTCCGGTTTCGTAATTTTTTCGTTCCAGAATGCTGTTCAAGTGCCATTACCAAACGAATTTATTCCCATAAGGAATAATGTAAAGTAGACTAGTCCTTTTAGACCCCCAAAAATATACTTGCAAAAGCATTTACAAAAATACACTTGCATAAAAGGGCGAGTTTGGAGCATCACGAACACCGGGGGTCCACTGTATTTACTAAATATTGGTTAGCAATTGCTATACTATGTTTAAGTTTTTCAAACACTTCAAGGATGATACCTAATGCTGGTGAAGGGTTCTTTACTTGAAGAAATGGAGCTGCCCTCCAAACCTGATTATTTACTATTATCTAAGTGCTGTATGACCCCTATGGGTTTAGCACTTTTTCATGAATAGATTCATAATTTTTTTCAAATATTGTACTTGGCTATCGTTTAATTTACCAGTTTGTTACACTACTTATTTGTTATGTTTCTCAGAATGTTACAATTGTTACTAGACTGGCGGGTGAAGTAGACAATGCTCTCAAGTGTGATGTCGTTGAGTGTGAGTGTGACAGGTCCCTCGATGACTTTGTCACTGCCAGCCTGGACCCATGATCCAGGTGGCACTACCACCTCCAGGGTCGTGGCACCTTCCTCCACCACAGGCACCACCAACAGGTCGTCACCCAACAGGAACTCTTCAGTTAATGACAGAGCAAGATAAATTAATTATTCAAGGACAAAACTGAATTTAGAAAAATACATTTATTAGTATATTGTGCTATAAAAAGACTCAGTAGATCTAAATAATAGCACACGGGATATTTACCCATAAATGGACTAAACAACACTGAAAAGTAATGACTCAACTTCTTAATATTTGTTACAAAGATCATCTTTTAGGATAAATAATGGTATGTTCCTTACAGGTTTAGCCCTTGATTTTGGTTATAATAATCATAATAATTTTAGGATAAATACTCTTAAACCTATATTACATTTAATTTTTGAGGCTTTTATTTACACGGGTTTTAAAAGGTTCAGTTAAGAGTTTGTACTTTTTTTTTTTACAAGCTGAGCCGTTACCTACCTTGGCACATTTGAGCCATGGTAGAGACAGAGGCAGCAGGTGTAGTAGTAGTGAAATTAAGATATCTTACTTGTCAACTTGTCGGTATTTTATACTATTTTCAACATGAAGTGCTGCGCTGTGTGACCCTCAAGGGTTTAACATTTCGTTATAATTATAATAATAAACATGAAGATAAAGTAGTGTTAGATGAAGTAAAGACTATGGGGGATGGGGGAAATTAAACTTATTTTCCAGATACATCCAAATTTTACCAATAATTTTTTACTCTTCTACAAGGTAAAAATTACTACAGCACAACTTATCTTCCATTTAGATAGTTTGTGGGTCTGCTGTGCTGAGGTCGATTATTGTGGTTCTAGTGTTGATGTTGAGTTGTCAGTACATAAGGAGGAGTACTGCAACAGGCCTACTGGCCCATGCTAGGCAGGTCCAAGTCACATC